>PNEQ01121112.1:0-28716 GCA_003012365.1 Medauroidea extradentata
CACTAGGGACCAAGGAACCCATCCTGGTATAGTACCCACCAATACTCACGAGCCCCGGAGCAACATCGCACCCCTGCGAGTGTGTATGTGGTTACTCCCTTCGGATACTAGAGCGTGGCAACGCTCCGACACCTCAAACAGGGAGATGCACGACCGTCGTTGGATTTCTCCAACGCGGGAACACACCTTAACCACCGGTATAGGATGACAGCATGGTATGGGACGAGAAGTGTCATGTGATGAGCACGTGGTTAGCATGCATGTTGTGACTTGGGAAGAAGGGAAAATACTGAAGGCCGGTGATGAAGAGAGGAGGTGGGAGACATCTGCCAGTGACTTGAGTGCTAAGGAAGCTTGTCTAGGCATATAGTGTTGGTTACGTTTTTATTTTAACTAAAAAAGTTATTTTCAACATTAGGTGTGAGTGGAGGTTAGGTTGGGATGCGAAATCGGAAAGTTTTCGGAAGACTCGGAGAAAACTTCGATGTTGTATTTGATTGAATTTTATGGAATTCGTTCCGGGATAGCTAGGATAGGAGTTGTGTTTAAGTTATTGGCATGGCAGAGGGTGGGAGGCTCATTTGGGTGTAATACAGTTTATTACTTCAATTATTTTACTAAAAAAAAGTTTGTGCATTATGAGATGTGAGTGGGGTGAGATTGGAATGTGAAACAGAAAAAATTCTGAAGACTCTGATGAAACCCCTACAGTATTTATTAGAAAACATTCTGGAATAGCTAGGATATAAGTTGGGTTTTAATTAATAGCATGAGGAAGGGTTGGGGAGCCCGTCCAGGTGTGATATAGTAATTTCCCTTAAATTAATTTTTTAAAAATTTTTTTCACTATGCAGTGTGAGTGAATGGTGTTTAGAATGCAAAATCAAAAAGTTTTCGGAAGACTGAGAAAACCTGTACATTTTAGGTTATTTTATTTATTGACACTTGTTCAGGGTTATCTAGGATAGAGTTCGGGTTTGTATTGTTAGTAAGGGGTATGTTGGGGGGGGGGGGCTCGCTCAGGTGTGGGTATAGTGATGTACTAGAATTAATTTTACAAGAAAGATGTTTTTACATTATCAGGTATGAGTGGGGTGTGTTTGGAATGATAAATCGCAAAATTTTCGGAAGACTCGGAGAATATCCATACATATTATTTGATTGGATTTTTTGTAAATATTCGGGGATGTCTAAGATAGGAGTCGGGTTTATGTTACTAGTATGGGGAAGGGGAGGCGGGGCCCGTCCAGATGTGGTATAGTTATTTACTTTAATTAATTTTACTAGAAAGTTGGTTTTTACATTATGAGGTATGAGTGGGGGTTGTTAGAAATGATAAATAGAAAAATTTTCGGAAGATTCGGAGAAATCCCCTATATTTAATTGGATTTATTGAAAAAACATTCGGGGATAGGTAGGATAAGAGTCGGGTTTAAGTTAATTGAATGGGAGAGGGTGGGGGAGCCCATTAAGGTGTAATAAAACTTTTTACAAGAAATATGTTTTTACATTATGAAGTATGAGTGGGGGTTGGTAGAAATTTCGAATTAGAAAAATTTTCGGAGGACTTGGGGGAAACCCTTGTATTTTATTTAATTGGATTTTATGGTAAATGTTCGGGGTTAGCTAAGATATGAGTCGGATTTAAGTAATTAGCATGGGGAAGGGTGGGGGACCTCGTTCAGGTGTTTGTTATTTACTTAAAATGATTTTACTATAGAGATGTTTTTCGTTATGAGGTATGAGTAGGGTGTGTTTGGAATAATAAATCGAAACATTTTCCAAAGACTTGGCGAAAACCCTTGTATTTTCGTTTATTGGATTTATTGGAAATCGTTCGTGAGTAGCAAGGAAATTAGCCCTGTTTAAGTTATTAGCATGGGGAAGGGGAAGGGGAGCCCATTAAGGCGTGGTATAATTATTTACTTAAATTATTTTGCTAGAAAGATTTTTTTACATTATTAAGCATGAGCCAGCATTGGTAGGAATGCGAATTAGAAAAATTTTCAGAAGACTTGAAGGAAACCCCTTCAAGAAGGTTGCCTACATTTAAGTAAAACAATTGACAACATGTATCGCGAACAAGATGGATGCCAGAAACAATATGTAGGGCATAAAATAAACTGCTGTTTTAAATTTGGGATTTTTCAATTATTTGAAATTTTGGAATTTCGGAATTTTTTTGAAATTCTGAAAGTGATGTCATCCAATATGACGGCGGTGACATCATCATAAGCTACGACTCTCCAATCCCTCATCCCCTTGTTCCAGAACATACTAAAATATACTACTATATTTTAAATATAAAGCGAGGGAGAGCTTGTAGTCTGAATGATCGCGCGGAGCTGAAATACTTTCTGTGTTCAAATTAGCGCTTAAAGTACTTTGATTAACGGAAACACTTAAAGGTGACAAAAAAAAATTTAATTTTATGTTTCCTCTTTATTTCATTCACAGCTACCCCCATCTGTCTCCAAAAACAAAAAAGTTGCTCGCTTACAGTAATTTGCTCTGCATTTTGATATCGAAAGTCTGCTGCACAAAATAAAATAATTTTTTAGCAATAAAATAAGAGAAGTTTTAAAACTGACGCATACCGTCATTGGCAAAACACTTCAGAGCTATAGTGTAAAAATTCTGACCTAATTTGATTATGGTTGGTTTCACCAACGTAGTTTAAGCAATTTAATCTCGATTTGTGGGTCCATAATCTCGATTAAATAACTGTAGTGTTTCACCACGTACTTGAAACTCAATTTTATATTTAAACGAGATTAAATTTCAACCATCCCGATTTGGCCAGCTAGCACAGCTAATCTCGCTTAAATATTAGAATTACAAAATGACGTGGGCAATGTACGCCTCGATTTTTTAGGACGACACAGATGATGACATAGTTATTCCTTTGCGTCGAATAAGTTGAACTCGTAAAATGAATTATTATTTTTAAGAATAAGATAATGCCGATTTCAGATTGCATTTTTCGGCTTTCGGAGCAATCAGCCCACAGACTTTCGCAAACTTTTGACAATCGTCTAGAGTTTCCCTCCAATTATAAGAAGAAAGGTCGAAAATTTTGGCATGTATCACTACCCAATTTGGCTGAAATTACTGTAAACAAAAGTGCAACCTTCACTTTGTTAAAATTACTATACCAAACTGCAGGGCAAATTTGTTGGATATATTCAGTTTTCTACGTTATGTTTTTTCTCCTGTGTATGTTGTAATCAGATGCATACTACAAAAACTAATATGTCTTGTTATAACAATCACACTGATTCAGATGAAATACATAAAATATTCATAATAATCCATATTAACTTGCATATCTGGCAAGTTATCACCTGATAGAAAGCATTTCATCCTTTACCGATTGCGCTCGTAATCTAGAATGTAATTTCAGTATAGAATTTAATTATTTGTGTTGCTCTTTGTAATAACATTTAAACAAATCCAATAACATGGATTTACTTTGATGCGAAATATTTGTGTTGCTCTTTGTAATAAAATTTAAACAAATCCAATAACATGGATTTACTTTGATGCGAAATATTTGTGCTCTGTTGCCATTTCTAATTTATAAACACTTGTACTCGACATCATGGACAATAAAGCTGCAACACGAGTTTTAAAAAATTATTGTCCAAAAAACAGCGATGGTCTTTCTCTAAACAGCCACAATAGCACAAAACTTAGGCCCTAAAGTACTCAAGAAACTCCGACAGTTCTTCGGAAGTTTTCGTTCGTTTATGGCAACTCGACAGCAACTGTGCCGAGTTTTGCAAATCTCAATTAACTTAAACTTGCAGTGATAGGGGTGAAACACCACTCTGAACTTACCACAAGTTTAAAACTTAGCGAGATTTGTTAATCTCGTTTTGTGTTAAAATTATACTTCGTTGGTGAAACCGACCCCAAATGGTTTGCAGTTAGCAATGTGTTTAGTTTTCAAACTGTGGAGGCCGCGCGAGACGTATGCTTGCTATATAGCATAGCAACCCCATCGCGCCAGGAAGCTTGCCTGACTGGCTCTGTGGTGACTAGTACGTTTGGCAACGCTGTAGTAAGGAGCCTGGTTAGCCATGGCGCGGGGAGAGGGGTAGACACTCAGCTCTCGCGGGCGACACTGGTCTAGGGCCCAATTTTTGAAACTGTCGGAATATTTCGTCTAGAGGAATGTTTGACTCGATAGCGAGTGTCGTAATGTGCAAATTCCTATTTTTTAAACTAACATAGTCACTATCGTGTCGGAATTGTAAGATTACGATAGCACAACATGGCATCGTTGCATTTTTTGTGACGTCACTGTCGCGCAGTCAATGAGAAATAAGCGATTGTAAACAAGCAAGTATTTCTGAAATATTGCGTGGGGAAGCTTCGAAATAGGGTTTTTTTTGTATTCATTGAAATGAATGAAAACGAGTGTAACTTCTATCGTTACCTTAAAGTAATTAAAACTATGACGTTGTAGGCTTAGTTAATTTGGAACGCTCGTCATGGTTTTCTTAATAAATTCAGTGTTCATATGTATTTAACCTAAACACTCTTGGCTTGCGATTAATGTTTATAATAAACTGCTGTGTTGAGAGTAGGACATTCGACAAGGATACAATTTCAATTACTGATGTTTTCAACTCCAGTAATTTAACCCCACAAGTATTTAATTTTAGACATGTAAACGTAAGGTTCTCGTAATGAACAGTTTAGGAAATCCGTATTCTATTTATTGTTTCATTCGTAATAAGACCAAAAACCAGAAAATGAATATTCAGTTTTTGTTTGTAATTTAAACGTGGGGGACAATTTCAATAATACAACAGTATACCAAAATATTGTTCAACATAATCATACACACATACTTTCCCCAGTTACATATCTGTCTCATACTTATTTTATTTATTATCAGTAATATCTGGTTGCCCTTCCAACCAAACTTGTCATGAACTTTGGAACCTACCTATAGGTGACATTTTGCTAAAATAAAAGGGGGGAGGTTTTTGTGTTTAATTTCAAGTAGGTAGTACTGTATCAGCACTTTTTCTTGCAACTGCACTTTTGAAAAAGTATGGCTCATCGTGTAGTCAGGCCTATAGGTTTATCACAAATTAAAAAATAATAAGTTTTATACTTGCAATAGGGCCAACACCCAGTGGTGAGCAGACTCCTCCCCATCCCCACAGCACCAATCCTCCAGTCCCTTCCTAAGCCTTCCAAACCCCCTCACAATCTCCAACTCCTTCCTCAATACAGTCCACTCCCTTGCTGTCCTCACCAACATCGACTGTCTACCCCTCTTCATTCTCCTCCACACCATCTGAATTACTTTTTTCCCCTTAAAAATTCACTTCCTATACAACATGACCAGCCTGCTGTCCCTCAATGGTTTCTATCCCAATTCCTTCATCATCGTGCCAGGCCGATAGTTCCTTTCCTCCTCACCAGTCTGACCCTGCCGTATCAATTTATTCATCACCCACCTCACTGTCCTTCCCTGAACTTCTATGTACAGATCCCACTCTACAGCAGCATATTCCAATACTGGATGAACCATCGTGCAATATGCCTTTCCCTTCACCTCACTACTAACCACCCTCTTCAACGCCCTCCTAAGCAGTCCTAAATCCCTTCTTCCCTTCTTAACCTCTCTGTCCACCTACTTTGTCTACCTTAGATCCGCCTGAATCACAACTCCTAGATACTTATATTCTCTGGCTTCCTCTATCTCCTGCCCGTCCCATCTGTATACTGCGCTACTCACCACTCTCTTCCAAGGAAGCCTCACCAACTTGGTTTTACATACATTAATCTTCATTCTGTTCTTCACTGTCCAAGACCACAACCTATCAATATCTTCCTTTAAGTAGATTCCACTGCCTACACAACAAAATTATATTGTATGTAAATTATAAGTTTCTTATTGGCATTCATTGTGTATATTATGTGTACATATAATGTTCAAATTAGGTGCAAAATGGTTTAAGTGTCCCACCACTGAACATAAGTAGAACATATATTATATACATAATGTCTCAACATGAATAATGTAAAGCTATTTAGCTATTCAATGTGTGTATATTATACATATATTTGCAACTGTTCACGATACAGGTCATTTTCATTTATGATATATGTATAATATGTATGTCAAATATACTTGCACATAAAATCAGCTTTTAGCTACTGTGTTGTGTGGGTGTATATAGTACACAGTCATCTGCAGAAAGTCTTATTTTACCTGTAATCATGAATATCATGTCATTCACCATTATAGTGAATAACAAAGGCCCCAACACACTTCCCTGCGGTACTACTGATGTAACCTCTCCTTCCTCTGACGTTACCTCCCCCAATTTCACTGAATGACTTAGTCTCCTGAGAAAGTCCTTAATCCAGTCAACCACCCGCTTGCCATCCAACAGTTTTTCCACTTTTCTAATCTGTATTCCATGAAGAACCTTGTCAAAGGCCTTCTCGAAGTCTATGAATCATGCATCCACCTGCTTCCCCTCATCGACTGTCTGAACAGGATCCTCCAGCAAACCTGTATTTCAAAGCTCCTTTCATTAGCAGTATTCTCCAGTCAGGTTTACTTTGTAATTTCATAATGTGGAATCTGAAAAGGTTTCTTTTCTCAACTGAGAGTCTGCCCTCCCCGTTTTTCCAACTAAGCAAGTTTTACATTATTTGAGGCTAGTGCAGGTCTATCCTTTCAACACCCTAACCCCCCATAGTAATTAACCTCCCATTATATGTCACAGTTGTTAGATAGTTATCAGGTGAAGTCAGCTGTTTTGGAAAATGTATAGCAGGCTACAATTTGTATTTGTGGTTTTTTTATTGATACATATAATTTTATTATAGAAACTTCAGCCTCCAAAATAAGGAAAAAATGACTGCAATAAGTTGTCGGAAGTAAATTATTCTTCTGAATAGCCTAAATGTCACTGTGAAAGGTATTCATGGGAAAAGGTACTAGGAATGTTGGCATTTTTTTTCAAGCTTTAGGCTATTATTTTATTAATTCTTTTGCATTTAACAGACGATTTCTTAAACTTTATGAGAATATGAGAGGAACAGTTTATGAAAATAGCAGGTAGAAGAACTGTAAAACTGTACACTGTAGTGGATTTCTTCAGCGACTAAGGAAATGTGATTTTTGGCGTGAAAATGTTTTCGAGTCATACCATATGTGACTGATGATATAACGCCCTAAAAATAAGTTTCGACGGAGATACTATAAATCTGCATATCAACTCTCAATTGGGTAAATTGTATACAGTTGCAGTATGAACACTGCCCCATTGTTTCAGTAAGTGTGTACATGCACAATGTAACACAAACTACTTTTTTGCCAATGAATGTGACTAGTGGCTAACCTATTTTGCTTGCGAGGATAATAATTTTTTAGTTTAGTTCATTGCACCCGTCGTATCTTTGAGTACAACTTTGGGCAAAGAGATACGACTAGTCATGAATGATATACGACAGGGGCATCGCGTGGAGTGTTCCAAGGTGTGCGGTGACCTGCAGTGACTATACACAACACTGAGTTGTCTGAGGAACCATTTGACTTTTATGGTCCGGAACATTCCACAGACAGTAGAGTACAAGAGGCAAGGTACGAATTATCCTATAATATATACACCTTGGTCTCTGGAACATCACAACTGCTCAAAGCATATAGTCGCTGCTAATTCCGCATGCCTTGGAGCACAGCCACGCTACGTCACTGATATACGATAACGTCAATATAAAAATATACAATGTAGGGCTCATTTATTACTCTACGTGGATTTGTGTGGGAAAGTAAATGATTATTCACTGAAACTTTCAGGGTTAAGCTTGAGTATTATTTTACTTGGTAAACATAACCACAAAACTTACTGGTTACTAACAAAACATACATTGGGACAGTAGTAGGAAATTAATACTGTCACTTTATTAGTATGTGTCTGTGAAAAAGACCTCACAGTATTTTAACTCATTATTGGTTGTGCAATGAGTACCTTGCTCAGCTTTTGAAATAGTTTTTTTATGCTGGATAGGTGTGTCCTTTCTCCTGGATTTTGGATCTCTTTGGTTAGTCGTTAGGAGGCTGACCGGATGTAACTAATACTTACTCTTGGGGTAATATATGGTTTACAGGCATGTATTTTGCGTGAGCATTTCACTCATAGCACGACTAGTCATGTCAGCAGACTTGCCAAGTGCTGTTGTTAGTTGTGGAATACATAAATATATATTTTTTTCTAAGTTTTATGTAATTTTAATTAAATGCACTCTAGTAATTTATTAAAATGAACAGTGGAAGAAAATTGTCCCTTGCAAAATTTTATTCCACAACCAAGCACAGCACTATGCAAGTTACACAACTGATTGCGCTATGAGTAAAATGCTCACACAAAGTACATGCCTGCAAACCATATCTTATCTAAAGGGTAAGAATTAATTACATCCGGCCAACCACTAACTACTAAACATGCAAGGTTCAAAATCAGTTAAAACAAAGGACACACCTATCCAGCAATTAAAAAAAAACTGACAATAGTTTGGAGGGTGAGCTCATAGTGTGACCCATAATTTAGAAGCTGTGTTTGTGGAGTAGATATAATGCTTTGATTCTAGTTTCAGGAAAGTAATTAGAGTACACTCAAATAAATCAACTCCAAAGTTACAGTCTAAACGAGCCTGCCAGCAAGCAAAATTGGTTAAGCGATGCATAGGTTAGAATTTTTTTTGGCAAAGTTTGATTTACATTTTACACTTGCTGAAACAATACAAACAACAGTATTCATACCTTAGCTGCATACGATTTATCCATCAAATTTACATCCACGGGTAACATAACTATTATTTATTTATTTGTGTAGGCACAATAATTGCACACTGCTCGACTCGGAGACATCTTCACACTTGTAATTAAATTTCCTTTCGTCGCCGAAGAAATCCACTAAAGTACGACATTTCTTCCTGTCGTTTTCACAAACTATAACCCTCTAACGACTTAACCATCATCTAATAAAATAAGATGAAACTCTGAAACAAAATCAGGGTACCAATTTTCTTGTTTCAACAACAACACAGTAATTTCTCTACCGGAATTGACATTCCGCCACCTACTTGGCTGGCGGATTAATTTCGACACTTCGGGCCTAGATTCCGATAGTAATTCCGGCATCGAGTGTTCAAAAATTGCACTTTTTGATTCCGGTAGCGGAATGGCACCATTCCTCTAGCGAAATTATTCCGACAGTTTAAAAAATTGGGCCCCTGGTCCTCCACCTCGGAACACTAACTCAACACTGTCTTCTGCCACGATATACCCACGTACATATACAAGTGTGCGGAGTAGTCGGGGGTACACCTACAAACCAATCTATCACCCTATATTAGCAGAATTAATGTTTGGAAGAGTGGCGATTGTTGAAGCACGAAGCGACCCCTTAAGTCCCAGCATCTCGACACGAACTTGGCTTCCTCCTATCCCCTACCTGGGCCTAGATTGGGAGACACCCACCCTAGCTACGCGCAGTGGCGGATTTAAGGGGGGCTGAGGGGACGGACCCCCCATTATTAACCTGTTGTGCTTTTTTTTTGTTTTACAATTTTACATGGTTCAAGTAAACACAGAATAAACATTACGTTTATACAAATATAAGTAAATAAGTCAACCACGTACTTGTATGTACTCGTACTTGCCTTTGTTTATACATTCATATAATGTGCACATTTCAAGTAAATACAGTCTTAAGCCTATATTTATTCTTTGTTGTAAACGTTTTGTCTGGTAATTATGAACTAAAATAACGATTTACTGACATCGGTTGTAAAACAGCTATGTTATAGCGTTGTATCTCCGAAAAAAAATCTGCAAAACTCAATGTTATTAAATAACTTTTTCCCGTCTGTCAAGCTTCGTTTTACGTAAGCTAAGATCGTTTTTGCTCGAGAAGCGCTGTGCTCTGTGATGGCTAGAAAATATTTCCGGTTTTTTCTCTTGTGTAATGTCCCTTTTCGACCCTTTCTCAGCAGGACGACGAGTAGGTCAGGCCGACGAGAGATTGGTCAGGGCACACTCCTAGCATACAATAACAGCACATAGCAGAAAAAACCGGACAAAAAAGGGGGGAAGTACGAACTACGACGACACAATGTCTTCATACACTCGCAGTTTCTACTGTGAAGTGAATGAGTAATGGTTCCAAGATATAAGTTGTGAAGTGTGTTTACGTTATGTTTTAACGTTGAATACCAATCAGCAAGCTAGCATATTACAATAAAAATTTCCATTTTTTTTACTTCAAATAAAGCTTGAAAACAAATGAACAGAACTAAATTAGATAATTCCCTTAGTAACAACATGTACCGAGCTACTGTTTGAGGTATGTGAAAACCCACTACAATTTTTTTGTATTAAAAAAAATTCTAAAATTCGGAATTTTTTGTTACTGCGCCGTGTGCGTATGGTAGGTTATTGAATTATTTAAAATAGCCATTAATCGTAAAGCAAAAACAACAACAGTACCTGGCAAATAAACACAAAAAATGCCCACCAATAAAACATAGAAGAAAACAGAAGGTGGCACATTAACAAACACACAAAAACCAGAGGAAGCTGTTGTAAACAAACAATATCAAAGTGTAAGCAATACAGGATTAAATACATGCTGGGCTACCATACGCAACGGACAAAGAAAAAATTACTATTTAAATAAATAAATAGGTTCACTTGCCATAGTAAACAATACACACCAGAGGAAAATATGAAAATATATTAAATGAGAACTCTGAAATTTGTGGTTGCTCAAAATGATTATTTAATTTTTACTGCAATATTAAATATTTTGATTTCATTCTTTTTTAAATAAAATTCACAACATTATTGACATCGTTGAATAGTCCATTAGTACTGAAATTGTACTGAAATTATAAAAAGCCCAAATCTTGCAGGCACAGTTAAATGAAAATAGTGAATTGATTATACAATTATTATTTTTCTTAAATTCACAATAAAATTATTGAAACAATAAATGCCCATTCTATAGGCTAAATAAATACTGTACGTCCGAATCAATGACGTAATAAATTAAATAAAAAATTACAAGTAAATTGGATGCATTCGTTAGGCCTTATAAAAATTTTAATTGTTATTAAATTCAAATTAATTATTAAAAAACATACAAAATATTTCATAAGAAAGTGTAAGTGTGACAGCTATTAATTTATAGATTAAAATAGCACAATACAAATTTATTTGCAGCTTATCTGTTCAAAGTCCCGCAGTAGAAGAGTACAGCACGCTGGGATGACTTTCCCAGTTACAGCGGCGAAACAAAGAAGGCGAAAAGGCGAAGAAAAGGCCCCAATATAGGCCAGAAAGACTGGACGTCTGTAGCAGAGACTACAGGTCAGTTCGTCAATAGTCCAGCATTTGAATCGTCCAAGACGCGAATCGGCAGGGACGTGAATACTCCCAAGACGAGAATACGCCGGGTTGAGAATCGGCCTGGACGCGAATACTCCAAAACAAGAACCCTCACTACACAGAAATTACCAAAAAATTAAAGAAGATGAAATTTTTAAATATAGCATAAAACCTCTCGTAGGAAAATTACTCACCAGACGAGGGCGAAGATAATCACTTGACGAAATAAATGAAACAACCACGATAAAATATAAAAAAATGTAGCACTACAGTTTTTCTACTATGTCAAAATATATAGATTAGCTACATTATTACAGAAAAGATAAATTTATGGCAACTCAAGTGCCAAGATCTGCCAGAAAGGCAGGAACACCAAACACACTCATCTTGACGATACGGTGGTTGAAGGCAAAGTGTTAAGAAAATCAACTGAAGAAGCTGCAGAAACGTTGAACAAAAGAGCATCGAAAATGGTTAGCAACAGTACCAACATCGGCGAAGTGCGCATTGAAGCAAAGTAGCATGTGACAATCACGTGAACAGAATCGCTAAACTGCATCGAAATCACACGGTGAAATAGATAAATCACGCACTGCAACGACAGCAGCACATGACACGAAGACGTAGGCACGACAGAACAACTGAGAGAGGAATGTAAAGCTCAGCAGCTACTGTTCTGCTAAGAAAAAACACGGTAGCGAGACTAGGGACGGCTCGAACTAATGTAACAAGAAAGAATAACTTTATTGAAAATGAACTTTCTGAAATATTGTTAACAAATTAAAATTACTAAAGTACACCTATTATTTTTTATATAAAATTAAACAAGTTCATAACAATAAAAAACAAATTAATTAGCCAGAATTTAAGGAATATAAATTTAAAAAATAATAATATGTATATTATTTAAGTCGTGTCGTATTTGATACAGCACATTACTTAACAAATTTTTTAAGTACAAAAATATTCTATATGGCTTTATATGTGCTTCAAGCCATAGACTGTGATATTTAGTTTGATGTGAATTTTTTCATTTCAATATGTTAATTGGTTTTCAAGTTTTGTATGAGGTAAACATATGCAAATTTTGACTTTGAAATGCCATTGTGGAAAAACTGGCTGTGCCAAATTTTTCTCGTAAGAGGAAAATGTACTCTCAAGTTATGTCTACAAAACATACCGATTTTATTCTGACATAAAATTATGACTTTTCCCCCACTTGAATGCCTGGCCACCTATGCACAGTATTGCAGCTAAGCGCCTTGTTATTTCGGTCTGTATTTTTGTCATCATGTTGAATGACGTAATTTTGTCAAAGCAATGCTCTAAAAATCTGTTGATTTGGTGATACGTCATATTTGGGTTTCGTCTTTTGAAGGGTAGAAACGTAGTTGTGCTTGTAGTTAGAGTAAGGTTTAGAGAATCAACAGATTTGTTTATGTCTAGGCACGACACATTTTGTCCCGATTTCGAACTCAACCTTAGCGGATGTTGGGTTTTACATGCTTGAGTTTGTGATTAACGGTGTCTGCAATAATTACAATGCGTGAATTTGCTATCGGTAATTCGGTACAATCGACCGAAAAATCCTCTCAAACGGAAGACGTTATTGAAACTGCAAACAAAATTACGGTTGGCTAGAATACCAAGTTCAACAATTCGGCTACCCATTTACTGCTACCAAAAATAGTAGTTTCTTTTTCTGGCGCTACAAATTTGTCAGTGGTAGTTTTGTTCCGAAACCCTTTTTTAACTACGTAAATTTCCATGTTCTAAGCAGTACATTAATATGATTTATGAATGTTATCCGGTTCATTGATCAGTAATAATTTGTAAAAATTCTGCGTGAACTACGGTGGGATTGTGCTACTTAATTCAGCGATTATCGTTATATGTATTTTGTTAATGTTACATTTTCAGTTTGTAAAGTTGCTAGATGGCATTGGCACTTGTTATTTTATTGTTATAATTATTTTATGCTGTACGTAAACACGGCAGATTACGTTAACGGTTTGATTTATACATTTATTTTGTTTCCGAATTATAAATATCGCAAATATGTGTGTGTTTTAAACTTACTTTTGACTGGCTTGGAAACCTGGAGGTCTATTCACTAACTTTTAAGGTAACCTTAACTTGAGAGCTACGGCCAGTCACCTTAACATTTGCCGTAATTTTCGTGGAGCGATTCAGTAAGCATTTTGCTTACCTCAACTTGAAAGTGAGCGACCGTAAGTTAACAGATGGGTCTAGGGTGGTGTTAACTTACTAGCTTGCCGTAACTATACTTACAAATGTGTGGAAATCATGGCGGATTAGTGAGGTTAGAACGTTTCGTAGTCGGAAACGATGATAGTGAAATGATTTTAAGTTGGATTTGCGAAAAATCCACCGTAACTTAAATCATTATTTGTTTAGATGGAAAAACCATACAGCTGAAGTGTATAATATTCTTAATAAAATATTCGTATCTGCCGAGTGCCGGGCCTTGACGTATTTATCGGTGTTGCTTATTCAAGATATTAATTCTAAACAGCTCACGTTTTGTCATTAATTAACAAATGTCCGTGTTTTAAGCGAATGGTTGGTTGTTCAAATTGCGTGTGGAAACATGTATTCTATGTCAGACAGGCTTGCTTGAATACTCCCTTTTGTAAGCTTGAATACTCGTGTGTGTTAGTTTTTTTTTATTCCAAATCGCTGCTGCATGAAATAAATGTGTTGAATTGTGCTTTTAAGTTATGCTTCCCGAATTAACCATGATAATTAAAATCAGCGCGGGATATGAGCTAGCTTATAGTTTAGAAAATTACACATTAGTACAGTAACTTAGGCTAGGCCTTGTTAAGCCACTCGGAGAATACACTTTGCAGTTGATTTCATATTGCTAAAATTCAACCATTTGTTTGAAGAATTAAAATCTTCCTGTCCAAATAATCACTCACAGAACTAACTTGAGCAAACCGTCACATGTCAATATATATATGTCACAGTCACTCCTGCTTACAGTAAGTTATATGTAAAAGTTCATATCAAAAAAATTTCTGTAAAATGGTAATAATATGACTGTGTAAACTATTTCTAATAATCATACCAGTGCAATTGGGCTGATGCCTGCAGACAACTACCACTTATCCTCTCAATTGTTTTCCCTCAACAAGCGCTTCCTGAACTGCCGCACACACCTTGCTGTCACCAATTCTTCCTGCAACACATTCCGCTACCTCACTGTCTTCACTAATACGGACTGCCCTCCCTGCTCTGTCCTTTGCCAAGTTCTCTGAATCAAACCATTGTTTTTTTACGTAGCTCTGTACACACCTTTAACTAACTTTGTATTTAACTCACCCCATCCCCCTCCATTCACCATCCTATATATTCTGACAATTCTCTCTACCTTACTCCTTTCCTTTAGGGAATGTCTACCCTTGTCCATCATTAATGAAGGCCTAAAGTGTTTTTCATCCTCTCTATCCTGCCCAACTCTTCTCCACCTGACCTTCACCCACCACGCTGCCCACCTCTGCACCCCTTCCAGCTTCTGTACCTCCATCTCTAAATAGGAGTTCCAGACCGCTACTGCATAGTCTAATATTGGTCTAACCAAGGTGTTATATGCCTTTTCCGTTACTTTGGGGTTAATTTCCTTCAGTACACTGCATGGGCGTCATTTGGGACCACGAGGGGGGGGGGCAAATGCCCCCCTGGATTTAGAATTTTATGTGTATAAATATATTTTTTGTATTTTTAAATTTAAATAATGCTAACTTAAGTACATAATACTGAAGTTTTATTATTGTAAAGTATCTCATGTATACATGCTTAATTAATAAAAAGATGCAACAAGGCACTGTCGCCGGAAAACAAAATCTTGCCCCCCCCCTCCCCCTAGAAAAACCTGAAATGACGCCTCTGGTACACTGCTCTACCCAACATTGAGCGCCTTGAGGGGCACACGCACACTGCTGCAGCAGAGGTTCAACACTGCTGGCTAATCAGCAACCACAATTAGCTCCAGCGCACTTTATGAATCAACACTGAAGATACCCAATGACTTTTAAAAATTCATGTAGGCCTAAGCCTGTTCTACACTCATAACAGCAATGTATCTTTGAATAAAATGTTAAGCTAAGCTGCTGTAATCAATTGAAGAATTGCTTTTCAATATGTATGGTGAGGAGAGAGGATTTGTTGTGTTCAGTGGTCACAAAAAAGTGTAAATATGTATCATGTATTTAAAAATATCATTTGGGTAGGCTGTAGTTCCTGAAAAGTATTTCACTTACGAGGCAATAACAGGTTATTTTGAAATGGTACACAAGCTATAACATAGGTAGAGTAAATAAATTGTACTGAAGGACTCTGAGCTAGTTCCATTAACGTACATATTTTATCCTATTTTTAGTTGGACTTATTTATGTGTGCCTGCGTTACCCTTCACATGCGGTAATGAGATTTTTTTTATCATTGAACCCACTTCAAGTCAGTGGTACATTGTATGGGTAAACGATTTTAGGGCAAACGACTTTAGGGCACACGACTTTAGGGTAAACGATTTTAGGGCAAACGACTTTAGGGAAAACGATTTTAGGGCAAACTACTTTAGGGCAAACGACTGTAGGGCAAACGCCTTTAGGGCAAACGACTTAAGGGCAAACGACGCGCTCCCCATTGGGGTAGATGACATTAACATCACCTGTACTGCTATGCAGGGAACAGCGGGTATGGTAGTAACTGTACATAAACAATAGCAGATTGGTTGTAATGTAACAAACGTAATCATTATTGAGAATAAAAGAAACAACACAATGTTAATAAAATATAGTATGTTAATATGGAGTCAATTGTGAGTAACCTTGACGTTTATTATTATAAATGTATGTACAACGCTAACATCACTTATCATTTCTTAAATTTTGGAAGCCATTGTAGAAAAAACCGGAAAAGAACAATCCTAGAAAAAAGTATTTTGTCCTCTTTATAAGCAAACATTTCACTGGAATGACACATTCATTTAGCACATTCTCTCTCGCTGCTGTAATATGTACAACATTGCAACGACGCAGAAATTTTCCCCATCGTATGTCTCTCTTGGGAAAAGTTTTGCTCATAAAGTTAGCAACATTTGTTGTCTAGAATTGTTTCGTTCTCATAATTGCATAATAGTTTTGAGAAGCCTTAAATTTTTATTTAATGCACTGATTTATGTACCATGCCTTCTTAACATGGAGATGTAGAAAACAGCTTACATTATCTTACAATTTTTTTAACTATGTAACCCATTACCTATAGTTCCATAATAAGTTACACAACAAAAATTAAACACATTCACAATAATCACCCTAGCTGACCTTACTGTATTAGTGGTGCAGTAAAAAGTGAGTTGGAGCCGTTATTGGACTTTCACATCACATCCTAAAGGATACTGAGTTCAGTTTTCCAGGGTTATGTAATTCACTTCAGGTGATGATTCCTTAATACAGGCCGTGGTTGATCCCATTGCCCTTTCCCCAAGTGTACCTCTACCGAGTATTGTGGCGCTATCCGAGGACATGTAGAACCTCAAATAAATTAAAAACTATTTGGTTGACGTACTAACTACAAAATTCTCATAAACATTAACTTTTATAAACAAGAATTTTCATTGATACAAATGTAATTTTTTGTAAGAAAATGTAATATTTAATATCACACTACAGCTCACTAAATACCATATTTGTACAACAAACAAGATAAGTTTCAAGTTTCCCATGCTAGCAACTTGAATAAAACTTGAATGGAAGCAGTTTCTTCATATGCAATCATGTAGCTGTAATGTTCAGTCAATTGCAGAGTACGACAGTGAAGAACATTATTTAAATAAATGTAGCTGTCATATTGTTTTAATTACCAACTCTCTTTTCATAGTATTTATACATTATTATATCTTCTGTACCAGAGGATGCATAGAAAGGCCTAGGATGTTTCGGCATTCTAAATTGTAAAATACTATTGGAGAAAAAAATTAAATAAAACAGTTTCAGTAAAACCATCATAAAATTTTTGTCGCTTTACGTATTTAACATGTGACAAAGTAAATTAGTGCAGCGGTAAAACAATTGACATATATTCAGAAGAATCTGGGTTTGATTCCCAGTACGGCAATTGATTTTCCTACAACACTTGACAAATGTGCTGGTATAGAACTCGGTAGATTCCTTTCCCATTTCCTGTTCATCTGTCTGTTTCAAATGACCACATTGTCCATATGTTAAGTACTACCTACATATTTTTATTATGTAGTAAGTAATTTGTATTAATGACAAACTCTATAACCACATTGTCACTGCACATGCATTAGATAGTTAAAGACTTGCGCAAAATGTAGACACGTGCATACACTCATACGGTATCAGTGAGTATGCTTCTGTCAATGGTCATAATATTGAAGTGTGACAACTGATGCAGTTTTATGCAACATGAAAACTTATGTTGTTGCAGGTCATTTAAATTTTAGCAGTTTGTCTAATTGGGCATTGGAACATTTTTGCAGCGGGTTAGAAATACAGATTATTTTGCTTAGCGATTGTGTATGTTCCCAGTGCATTGTTAATTTAAAACACATTTCAGAGAAGGTTGTTAGGTACTTTTAAGGAACACACACATTAAAAACACAAGTTACAAGCTGCCCAACACAGCAACAAATAACTTTTCCACGAAGTTATCTCATAATCTAGTACTCAAAGTTACAAGACATCCAAATATTCTAAAAATGAACTCTGCAGCAGATTGTTTTTGACAATGGCAGGGTCAGCACCTGAAGTCCTACAGTTATAGTATTAAGACGAACATTGCACAGTCAATACCTCACATGTATGCGCAATGTCACACCAGGCAAGGGTGTCAGTGTCTCCCTTACCACTCCTTTGCTACAGAACCTTGAATATGTTTAAAACAGCTGCAGGTAGGTGCTGAATATTCAAATGTATACATTTAATTAAAATTTACTTATAAAGAACTATGCCAAATAGTTTAACCGTAAAGTGGAAAAGGTGGAGGGAATACATGATCACATTGTAGTTTATTTTTTGTCCTGTAATTAGAGTAGATTCAGGGTAATGTTGTCGAGATTATGGTGTAGAAACTGCTGTTGTCAATTTTCAGTAGTAAAATATACAAAATACAACGGTGGTAGAATATGTACAATTCTTGTAAAATATAGCTCATATATTTTCATATTTCAATGAAACAAAAATATGCAAGTGGAACATAATTATTTCTTGCACACAATTTATATTGCAACTTGATACTGCTCTTTCTTGTTAATACACGTACATTTTTGTCACAGTACAATATAAAATATTTATTTCAAGTGTAAAAATGCTTGTTATGCTATGCCCAGGCCTACATTAGTGTAGTAAGTTCTTTTCGACAGTGAAAACATATGACACAACTTGTAATCATTTAAGAGCTCTTGTTGGTATACAATATCAAATCTGAAGGAATGACTTAACGATATGCATGTGATGTATTGCATTGCGTTTTATAATTTGAAATGGTTTCGTTTGTTACGATGAGATTGGCAGGATATTTTTCGAGTTTATTGCATTTCAGGTATAATGAACTAAATGTAGACATTCCCATTAAAGTTATCTAGTCTAAATGTTTGAATTACCGTATGCAATTTACTAGACCATTACGAATTTATTTTCAGGTTGCAAACTAATAAATTCTGCGGTTCTATTGAACACACATTTCCATTATCAATATCTGTAATCGGAGAAGTCGCTAACGAAAATATTAACAAACGAAAAATATTAACGCAAAATACCAAAACTGTCTAAGCAATTACTGGAAATTAAATTTTCAAACAAGACATGAAAACTAGACATTCAGTCTTGCAGTACAGAACAAGACCCACCTAGAAATCCGTACACGAAAGGAATGTTTTGACCGTTTGTACAGGAAGTATAGGTTTCTTAGTATAATAAGAAACAAAATAAAAACGAGAACATATTAGTAAGTTGTTTGGGAAAACAGCACGCATAAACAAACCTTTTTAAAACTACTACGTTCTATTCGGCAAAAATACGTTTTTACTACATAACACTGTACATATCCCAACACAAGCATCGTTATTTATATATTCTACAACTCAAAATAGACAAATTTTACAGTTTCAACGTAAAATTTAATTAAATTCGCCGAAATCGAGTAACATGTTATGTAAACAACTCAGGGCATAGAAATCTAAGTTTCTCGGCACGAAGTTTACGATCGTGAAGTTTCGATTCCGATCATATTTGGGAAGTTTGTAATTCTAAGTACGAAATGGTGTCTCGAAAGCTTTCGATTGTCGTTTATCAACGATTGAAATGTTTCGAGTGCTACTGTGCTGTCGACATCTGTTTCACGATCGGGAAGTCTAGTTAACAAACATGGCGGACGGAAATGTGAAGGTTACGTTTATTATAGATCGGCATAGTATTTATGAATCTCCGCTCTCTAAACGTCGAGCTTGATGTAATAACATTAGTTTTTCGTTAAAGTCATAGTTTGAAGTGCGGCAAAGAGTTATTAACACAGTATCTCACTTATTATAAACCACATTGCAGACGAGGAGGGTGGCTTGATGCGTGTAAATATTAAATGCACAATATGTTTCACATCCCCACTTATTAAACGTAATTAAACACTTCCATAGCACGTACATATAAAAAAAAGTTTACATAAATACTCTGTTACGTTTGTTAACTATAGTTATTTTAGTCTACAGGTACTACTATATGCACAGTTAGGTGTATGGTTAGCATTGTGGCTTTGTAACCTAGAAGTGGTTATGTCTCGGTTGAAATTTTCTTAGAGTTTGTATTTTTTTATTGAGCTTAATATGGTAGAATACATTTTAATATTCCGAAGCGATAACCAAATTGTGTTTATGTTGTATTTTTATGTTACTGTAATGCCTGTAAAAGAGTAAAATTACGACATTCACATTTTAACTTTAGTATAGCAATATTTTACCGATGTATGCAATGAATTTTACTGTATCTTAAATAATATTCGAAGTGCTAAAACTGTGCAAACTCTTAAATATTTTACGCAATTCAAGTACTATGTTAAGTAGTAGATCATTATGAGTTCGCATGCTTCGAAGTGATAAGTGGCGAAGTGGTGCCGACCCCCCGTGGCTGAGTTAGAGCTGACCACCGTGGTTCAGTTGGTTGAGTGGCCTGCTTTGATGCGGGGGGAGGGGGGTCTGGGTTCGATTCCCAGGTCTGGATGGGAGTAAATTTGTGTTTGTCCAATCGTGTCTAAAAAATTGTCACTATACAAATTGTCTCACGAAAAGTACTGGGGTCACTCGAATTAAGTCACATTAAAAGGGGGAATGTTTGGTGCAGTGATGATGCGGAAGCTTCCGCATAGCCACTGCACCAAACATTTTTAATAAAAAAAGTTGTTAGAGGCGTTAGGGTGTTATTTCCTGCGAAATAATAGTTTTGAAGTTCGATTCGTCACAAAACGCGATATTTTTATTTTTATTATAATATGTACGCTATATTCTAGCGTTAACAAGTCATAAGTAAATTAATTTTCAAAAGGTATTTCTATGTTTTTTTTTTTTTAATTATTTTACGTTTCTGTCATGTTAGTGTAACAATAAAATATTTCGCCAGTGGTTATATAGACTTTTTGTTCTTGTAGTGTATATTTGAGCTCTGACTATTTATTAAGACATGTATATACCTACATAATCGGCTTATTAAATTTTCTACGAAATGTTGTAATTTAATATTGTTCGGCGAGTTCCTAGCAGCCATTAATGTGGAGAGTTGTGCTAAAACGAAACATAGTGTCAACACACTACGCACAAAATATCCCGTGCAAATAGTTTCCAAAAATATTCTTTATTTTACTCAATTAGAATCCCTACATCAGCGAGTTACATTCTTACTGACTAACATATTAAATTATTTAACATACAAGAGTAATATTTAGACCAAACATTGTTTTTTATGTAATTTTTTCGTAGCAAGTTCAAGTATTTATTTTTGTACAGTTGGTTGTTAACTGTAAGCTAAGATGATTGAGAAAAATGCTAGAGGGGGAAGTCGATAACCCGAACTTTGACGAAGTGAAGAGGTGACTTTTCGACCATGCACTTAGAATACCAATTTTGAGTGTTTTCTTTCTCGATCGTTTGGGCCCGGTCTCTCGGGATCGAAATCGAAAGGTAACAATAGACTTCTCGAGAAACTTAGAATAAAGTCCCTCAGGTCAAAACTGCCAGTCAAAGAGACGACAGTTGGGACAGCCGACCCTCACTGGGATGGCATATTGCCAGTGACGTCACGCCTTGGGGCTCGCCACTGCTCTGGCCTTGTAGTATAGTCGGTGTTGCCCTCACTGGGATGGCCTATTGTCCATGACGTCACGCCTTGGGACTCGCCACTGCTCTGGCCTTGTAGTATACTGTAGTCGGTGTTGCCCTCACTGGGATGGCATATTGCCAGTGACGTCACGCCTTGGGGCTCGCCACTGCTCTGGCCTTGTAGTATAGTCGGTGTTGCCCTCACTGGGATGGCCTATTGTCCGTGACGTCACGCCTTGGGACTCGCCACTGCTCTGGCCTTGTAGTATACTGTAGTCGGTGTTGCCCTCACTGGGATGGCATATTGCCAGTGACGTCACGCCTTGGGACTCGCCACTGCTCTGGCCTTGTAGTATACTGTAGTCGGTGATGGTTTAACGCACATTGTATTGGAGTCGACTTGCCGCCTTCAACGTTTCCATGCCTCAAACAAAAAAAAACTAAGGTCCAAATAACTCTAAACAACTAAGGGCTGGTTGCACCATTGAGGTTCACACATGATCTCTAGATCAACATTGTACTAAACCAGGTTCAACTGTCTTTTATGTTGCACCATCGTGGTTCGCGCCTTGAACTTTACTATGAACCGCCGAGTCCGGTGGTTCAGGCAGCTGATCTTTGATCGTCAAGACAAGATGGCGACGATGTAAATAAACACTTCAAAAATTGTAAATTTGTTTATGTTAAGATTAAGATTATTCGAAACATACATGTACGAGGAGAGGCGTTTGATAGCAGAAGAAAAATATTCCACAGCTAATACGGTGGGATAAAAACTGTACTAACTGCCAATACAGCCGAATTCCCGTCTTGACCTGTGCGCCGATCTACGACCTTTGGTTCTGGTTGGGTATATGTGTTGCACATGGGAATGGTTTGCGATACATAAGAGTTTTAGAAAGGTGATAAACATTGTGTTCAACGACTGTGTGGTTGATTTGCCCCTAGGAATTTGTGTAGGCTGCAAGAAAACCTATTATTAAAATTACATTTTGTTTTTAACCAATACTGTAGAGTGCATTCCAGCTGATAATTATTTGTATTTCATTCTGTTTCAATATGAATTCTGATTCTGAGAATGAAGATAATGCAGTAGATGTACTACTTGACATGAACTATGGAGATATACCTAGGCAGCGCATTTTCCTCCACAGATCTGAACTATTTCACGAGCTGAATGACGAAATGTTTTTAATGAGATTTCGTTTGTCGAAAGCAACAGTGATACAAGTTTTAGGTCTCATTGAGGACCATTTAATATTTCCTACAAACAGAAACAAACCTGTTTCACCACTGAACCAATTTACCTTGTCATCTGAACTGGCTTTCCTTGCCCGTTTCTTCAAATTGTCGTAACAGTTCTTTAGCTGTTTCGACGAACGTTTGGTGTCGTTCATAGCATTGAACCTTTCCCAAGCCTTTTCCTTTTCTTTCAAAAATACCGCGTCGGTACACTTTTTTTCTATAATTGAGAGTCTCTCTTCGACAAGATCAACTATCAAATTTTTTTCCATTTCGGAAAAATTAATATGTTTTTGCTCCATCATCGCCTGAAATATAAACGTAAACAGTAAACACACTAAATAAATACACATCGAGTTCGAGTGTCTATGATACAATACAACCAACTTTATACTTCCTAAACTCTCACCTAAAATGAAATTAATCTGCTCTGAACTATGACGTCATTTATTTCTAGCCAGTAGAAATCGACTAGTAATGACGTCGGCGCTGTTGCCACAATGTTCAAATGTATGATCTCCAGATCATGTGACGGCGGTTCAAAAAATACGACATTTCAATTGTGCAACGTTTTTACAATTGATACTTGGATCATTTTTGAATGAATGTCAGATGATCTCTGGGTCAAGGACGGAATGGTGCAACCGGCCCTAAGTCTTCAGCGATTGTGATGGATAAAATGATCATATGAGCATGATGCAGCAACAGAAAGAAGGAGCGGGAAAACCGGAAGTTCCCCGAGGAAATCCGTCGAACAGCTGAAGGAAATTCAGCTAAATTTACTAGGTCCCACCAACTTTTGTGAGGCCGGCTTGGTTATATTTTCCAACACGTTTTCTTATAACTGCATCAAAGAATGCAGTGTTTCTGTAACATGTAGCAAGAATTTATAGTTTCTAGATTCTGTAATGTTCTGTGTAACTTAGTTTATTATTCATTGAAATTAAAGTATGTTTTTCAAGAGATAACACAATCATAAAGACTTGTAGCAGAACCTTAAAAATGCACTTAAATTTTTTATATCAGAAAAATTGTTAAGTATAATTGAATGGCGTTATGCAGAAATATACCATCCCACATTACATAAAGTAGAACACAAACAATTGTTGCTTAAATGTCATTTGTTATTTAGTTAATGCATCTAATTTTCAAATAACCTATATCTGCTTGAGTTTGGTTGCTTAGCTACTGAAGTTTTAATGTAAAATATTTCAGGAGCTTGTTTTTTGTCTGTCCTTTACATTTGTGGCTTGGATGCCTTCTGCATAACACCATTCAATTTATCGTTACAAATCATAATTTCTTAAAGTAGTATATTCAAATTTTCGGTTTGAAAACTCCTGAAATAGCACCGTTTTGAATGTAAAATCCAAATAACTCTGCCACTGGCTCTGCGACTCCAGCGTCTACATGTCTACATATTGACAGATGTGATAACATTCCCCTCTCACCTAGGGGTGGGGTTACCAAAATATCTTGGGTGGACAAAACAAGTGTAGCGAATAGTTTCTAAGGGATGTACGGTCTTGGGTGTGCTGGGAAGGGTTCTGAAGGGAGTCAGCATTGAGGTGAAAGAGAAGCTATGCCACTATGTTTAGGCCAGTACTGGAATATAATCCAGCAGTGTATGGGACCACTGCAAAAGACATCGTGAGGTAACCGATAGTCAGACGGTCTGACATGCCCATTTCCCAACATACAGCAGGAGTTGTAGCAGTAGAAACAGTACATCGGTGAAGGAATGAGGTTTGGCATACGAGAAACCAGGACGTCTTCCTGTATTTCTCAGCACCACTTTGCGCAATCGCCCATTGTATAACCTCTCAGGCCCCATAGGCTCACAGTCGAACAAAAATATTTTAAAAGCCACCACAGAAACTTTACTCAAAATGGTCTATAATGCGACATCACTCTCCATATACATTTGCTTGTATCCTCACAAGTAACCCTGAAAATCAAAACTTGACATTTCTGTGTGTTTACAATTCCATAGCATCAAATGACTTTTTACAAAATCCCCATTTCTGGTTACCTGCGAGATAACCAACATTTAAATGGGGCCAAAATTCCTGCAACATTGGTCAACACGGCTCTTAATCTAAGCACTCAAGTTTCGTATTTGACTATTTCCATTTACCATACATAAAATTTCCAAATGTCACTTAACTGGCTATCAATCAAACAACACACAACTGCACATCTCCCCGAGGGAGACGCCGACGAATAAAGGTGGGTTCACAACTGATAAAATAACAGTAAGCATAGAACATAGGTCGTTCGCACAAGAATTAACATCTATGTATTCTTACCTACAGATTCACAACCCCAAAAAAATGGTCGTCTGCATAGAGATACTGGCATAAGAAATGGTAATATTTATTTTGTTGTGCATACACTTAGGAGAGCAACCAATCACAGCAAAGGAGTTTGTAATTATATGTCTGCCATGTTGGGTTAACCTCCAAAAATACACGCGAACAAAACAAAGCTAGAATAATAAATTTTAATGTTGAAAACGATGATTATATATTGTAAATAATGTTTTACGCTGTGCAGTTTGTAGGAACTTTGTTTCTGTATTTCCTTTTATCTCCAAATACGATTCCACTTCAAATATGTTTCAGTGTCCTTCGGTTGTTCCTATATAGCAAGGAATATTTCGATTAGTCGAGAAAATGTAATTGGCTAAACATAACAGAAAGAATCCAATTGTGAACTAATTTTACACATGGCGTCTGGTCGTGCACAGTTTCCACTGTTATGATATTTGTTCTGTGCTTGTTTTTTAATTGTGAACCAACCTTAACAGTGCTCCTTGGCTCCCATCAATGACAGGGGCTACCAACTGGCCGGAGTCTTCCAGCCTCTTCGTGATACAGTGCAGGAAGTCTCTGTAAGGCAGCCTCTGAAATCTCTTGCCCACACTCCATAAATAAGTCGTGCTGGCACCACGGAACGTTACACATTTTACTAAAAACGTAACATACACAGTATCAAACACTTATCATTTCTAAGTGATCATCAAACCAAGTACACTGAAAAGGCAGTTAGATCTGGATGCAGTTCTATTCACTAAACCGAAACCCAAACATTAACACTTAAACCGAACCTTAAAATGACGAGACAAAAACAAATTATACGTAACCCAACTTAACTTCACTTTACGCACAGGACCGGAAATCAGGTCAGGAACTCATTTGGACCTAAAAAAAATGTAACCTCGGCGAACAACCTCGCCACAGCATCTGGAACATCAGGCCTCAAGTCCTCGTCGTGCTACGCCCATTGTCTCCTAAATGGATGTCACCTCAAGCTTGGAAGCTGACCTCGATAGCATCATAGTCGGCACCTCGCCGATCTCTAAACACCAATAGCTTTGCCAGGTAGCACAATTAGGAGTCAGGGGGACTGGCCGAAAGTACGCGATTTTCTCGCCGGAAAGATGCGAGGTGCATGGTGGTTGTTACGTCAATTTTATACGCACTGCATTGAGGATGAGAGGCTGTCAAACTAGCGGGTGGTAGGTAGTGTAGTCACCGTGGATGCAAACAACTCGACTCTCTTGACTGCTCTGGTGTACCTGAGTGAGGGAAAAGTGATGCGTCCATTTTGTTACGCTGGTATCAATTACAAATTACTTAAAGGAACATTGCATGTGCACCATACAGCGAGTTTCCGTAAAACTGATTTTCAAATTGTCAATATTCGTTCTGCAAAGTCTTAAAAGGCTACTACAGTGCAATTTAAAATATTATGTATCGTCGGCTTAGTGAAAAAAGTTGGTAAGTCCATATTTCATCAACTGGATTTACCAACTTTTTACACTAAGCCGACGATATAAGAAATATTGATAAGAAAAATTGATAAACTTTTTAAATATAATTTGTGGTTTTGTTTTATTATCATTAAAATAATGATTAGTTCATAAAATAGGATAGTGCGCATTAGTTATACCTTTTGACGAAACTTTTTGAGAGTTATAGAGGAATGTTGGAGGAAATCAAGATGGCATGATAGTATTGTTTTACTTAGCTAGGAAAAGTTGAACACTTTTTTTTTGTAACTGGTCATATTTTTCAGTTCCCAAATTATGTAACACAAAATTTGTTAAAAATCTCACTTTACAAAAGTTTTCTCTCATTTTAATGCAACAGTATTAATAATGATTTTATTGAATAGAAAAATGCCAGCCTCTCATACAAAATATTTTATTGTGTATTAATCACTTTTGCAGAATTTACCCAACTGTACATTTAATATCGCCTTGCCTTCTCCCTAATTCATATACATACGCGAATTGCAACACACAGATCATTCCTGAAAGAAATAGCAACTAGGAAAAAAGATTCTAATTAATTTTGTACGACTTGTTCTTTTTTTAAAGGCAAAATTTAAGTATGAAATGTTGGAGCCATTGAACATACAATTTACAGTTTACATTTTAAATATATATTTTTTTTAATTTTTAACATAGTATATATTTAATACTTTTCATATAAATATGAATTCTTTATATCCATAAATCACACTGAATAACTGTAACTGAAAAACTTTTTTACGCGTTTCCAATGCTTGAAAAAATCTGTAGATGGATGACTTCCATTTCACAATCTGGGAATAAATAAAACAGGTTTTTTTTTTCTATTAATTTTAAATAGCGACACAACATAATGTATTTTCCCTATCACAATGTTGCTTCTTGAAACTTACTGAATTTCTTTTTTCTTTCTCTGTTTTTAAGCAATACATGCAGGGTTTCTTATAATGCACTGACCACGTGAATTGGATCAATTATCTTCGGAAAGAGGCTTTTATTTTTAACCTTTTCCAGTTTTGGCATAATTTCTTTTTTCCAGAATACATAGTTTCAGTGTGTTCTGTCTTTCCTTATTCCTAATGGTGCCCAAAGGCGGAAAAGATATTATTTTCTTCAAGTTACATGTAATCCAGCTTGCTCTTAAAGGTGAAAATCGTGATTTTTTCGTGTTTGACATGTATTCCGACTTGTCAGTATTCCATGCCGTGATTGTTTTCTGTATTGCCTCTTTGGGTGCCAATGTGAGGCAGATGATTGCAGGGGCGGACGCAGAAATTTTTTTCGGGGGGGGGGATATGTTGTAAAAAAAAGTTACCTCTTAAAATGTAGTGTTACTTGTTTATCAAACATGTCATGGACATAACACACAGATTATGTATGCTTAAAATAGCGCCAACTTAATTAACTCCAACATTAAGATGCATTTACTTTTTTTTTCATTTATTTACACCTAATCTATAACCTGCTAATGCAGGGGTGTACACTCAATAGATTTAAGCCAATCAAAGAATATAACCAAAAAAATTATGTAACTAAAAATATAAATGCGCTCATATTTCAAACAACAGAATTAAATATAACATTCAAACCACATAACTGACAGTTTAACACACATTGACAGTTAAACCTGCAGAAGTAGAGGTAACTTCAAAAATACTTGCATTACTTATAACATATACTGACAGTTAAATTCAACCTACAGAAGTAGAGGTACACTGAAAAACATTAGCATAACTGAAAACATGTAGGTACGCCCTGAAAGTTCGGCCTACAGACGTAGACGACGAGGCTTCTTCGCCATCTCATCCAGCACTTCACTTGCTTTTATTTCTATGTCTTTATGAATAAACATCGTGGCGAGTCCATTCAGCCTATCTG
>PNEQ01121113.1:0-16559 GCA_003012365.1 Medauroidea extradentata
GTGGTAGTTTTGTTTTGTTGAATTTTTCGTGTCTGAATAATTTTCTTTGTTTCGTTATTCCGGCCACGTGGTTGCATGAACCTACCCGTTCTCTTGACTTCCCTGGTTCCGGGACTAGTCGAGGCGCGTTCCGTAGTTTTCACGAGTACTGGTGGTGCTGGTCGGTGTTGTTTTGGGCGTAGCGCCTGGCACGAACGGTAGCTAAGATCGTGGGCCGTCGGCACACGTCAAATGAAATGTCTCTTTTATACATAAGCTTACCTCAAGCTCCCACACCACGCGCATATTATGACCGCAGTATAAAAAAAACTTAACTGTTCATAGAAGATATTAAAAATTATGAATTAAAAGTAAGGGAAATGTGTCTACGTGACGTTGGCGTGTGGGTGGGGAAGTCAGTATTAGAGGTATTTAGGCAGGGTCGGTAGGGTGAAGGTGAAATGAGGTGTGGATGGGGGAGTAATGGAAGTAATACCTGGCTGATTGAAGCAGTGAGATCCTTGTTGTCTCGGGGTCGTGACGCCGACGGCCCAAGGGACTGCGTGCATAGATGCTAAGAGATTTATACGGCGAAGGGAGCTGTATAGCCTCTCCCACGCTGTGGTCTGTAGGCCGAGCCACACGCCATAAGTCCTTACCCAATCACAGGGAACACAGGTAACACTCGTAAACGAAATAAGAAATTTGTGGTAGAATTACTCATGTTTACTCACAGAAGCATACAAAATACTAGGCTGCAGAAAGCATCACTAACGAAGCGGGCCTGAACCTTTAGCTCGTTCAGTAGGCAGTGCTGATATAATGGCTAGAAGCTGGTGGAAATTATAAAGTGGTTAAGCCCCTCGCGCACGAGCCGGAAGGGGTTGGGGGGGCCTCCGGGCCGACAAAAGCTAAAACGTTCCAGGTGAAATACTTTAAACTATTGTAATGGAAGTGATTTATATAAAACAAAGGTGAAAGGCCCGGAAGAGCACACGCGAGCTGCCGCCCCTGAATGCGCGCCGATGCCAACTGCCAGTTTCCGGCTCTGAACACCGCAGCGCTGCATCCGAGCGGTGGCGGCGGGGGAAGATACAATTGAAACATAAAAATCTACACTGGACTAAAGACATAATTACACAGAAAATAAAATATTATGCATTGAGCATATCAGAGTCACTAAGTTAAAGAAAGTAACATATTTATGATGTGGGGTGCGTTCATAGTGCCCCTTGTATAAGGGTGCTTTCAAGAACATATGTCCTACTAAAACGAATTCGTAGATAACACTAGACGGTTGCCATACGTACTGATGACTCCAATTAATTAAGAAATACACTGGACACAATTGGCACACTCAGAGGGGTTACACACGTACATACACCCACACACACGCTCTCACATGGCACAGTGTCGCTGGAAGGGGTGAGGGTGGCACAGATACGGTGCGACAGACGGGCTATGCCAGAGGGTGTGCTCGGCACACGTCATACGAATGTCATATAATTCCAACTCAAACATTTCCTTTAAAAAAATCAACTGAACACACACTAAATGGACTCGTTTACAGCCGCGATGTATCTCCGTTTCGTGAAAATGTGAATGCAGAGACAACTTGTGCATGTATGCGCCTCGCTTTCGCGTGAGTTGGCAGTGACGTCACAACTGGAGAATGGTTGTTGAGAATACCACAGCGCCTTGCCGCGACAATTTGAGGAACTATTACAAGTGTCATCCATGCTGGCGGCAACAGGTAGCGCTAATGCGTAAGAAAACGCACGTCGCGCAATAATTTGTCAATGGAACGCATGGAGGTAACCCCTTCTTACCTCCATGATGGAACGCAACGAAACAACGAGATTGACTACGAAGGGAACAACTTGAGTAGAAATTAATTACACAACTGAACAGCGAAATAATTATCAATGATTATAAAATATTAGTTTTATTTAGAGCATGCACTGCAAGCATTGCATTAATGGGTGAATACGCCCCCCCCCCATTACTGTTATTTTTTATAATATGTTTACACGTTTAATTTTTTGTGTGACAATTCCCAGCACATATATGTGGGTAAAGTGAAAGCGAATAAAAATAAATAAATTGGACAGTCAGCCGGGTACGCTTTCGCTCAAACCAAACGAGGTAGAAGGAAAACAGTTTTTTTATACAGAAACTGTTTTAAAAATAAATTTCAACAAAACCTAAAAAAAAATGGATTTAGCATGTATGGACGTCCTCATATGAATTAATTAGTCCAAGATGGCGGCACGTGTTTCACTAATATTTCTCTTGCCATAGTTGTAATATTTGCCAATAGATAGCATTGTAATTAATACAATAAATTGGACAATGCCGGGAAAGGCCGCTAGGCTACTAATTACAATTAAAACAGAAAGAATTGTGCACAAGCACTCACAGGATGGTACTCGCAGATAGAAACACATGAGACGAACACGCGTCCGCGGAGAAATAATAAACTAAATTCTTGCGGATAGGTTGACTTGCGCAATTGAATAGGCGTAACACCCTATTTTTCTATGCATTTTATTTAATTCCCGAATATAAAACACACAAAGCATTATTTTACAGTCACTAATTTAGAAGTAGCTAAATAATAGTATTAACAATCGGTTCTGAAGCAAAATATATCATTAGGATACTTAAACTGAAGTGTATACAAATCTCATAATTTATATTACATTTTCTTTACTAACCAAAACTTTCAATAGTAGGCCTCCACTTTGTGAACTTGAATCCTAAAATCAACTTCATGATTTATAAACATATATGACGCCATTTTTGTTCCACGTACATGTTTATCTTCTTGATAAGTGTCTATCTGCAGGTTCTAGTAGCCATAGGCGAAGCTACAGGATGGTCTGTGTCTGTGACACAAATCTTATTTACAACTACTTTAGAAGTGGTGGAGAATTCCTTAAAATTTCTTTTCACATGCATGTGAACAATGGGAACACTATAAAGTATCTATAGATAACCCTCGCAAACTCGCACACACAGACGTGCTTGCAGACCTAAAACTTTTTCCAATTTAATTTGGTTAATTGGTTTTTAGATGGATTCTGAAAAAACTAGTGTACCCTAAACTACCACCCGACTCAACATTTTTTTTACAGTTGGCTTACGAGTCAAATGTCCCTGATTCATGGCATCTAAATCTGTGCAGCATAGAAGTTTGTCTAACAACTACTGTACAAACCGAACAATGCAGAATACTGTGATGAAACCACAAACATACTAACAAGACTGTTCAAACAAACCATAATCAATTCAAGCATAAACCCTCTGGGTAAACCATTTGCTGCACACATTCAGCCTCTCGCAAACCTGACCTTTGACTCGTGTTACAACACTCTATTAATAAGGTGCCTACCACCTTTGGACTAAGACACTGGTAACTACCGTAGCCCAGCAGTGCATCTCCATATCAACACAACTCCCAGACCTTGACTTACAATTACCTCGGCACATTTTCAAATTTCTTGCTGCAACCTAGTTTGTTTACCCTTTGACTGCTAGGTGTACTAATTCCCAAACTTCGCTTACCGTCTACCAAACTAGATTGCAGGATGCCACCATTCTCCAAACGAGGAAGCTGCCTCAGCCAGTCAAACAATCTTATGAATATAATTGATGTACATTTATCATTAGTACAAGTCTGTAAGTGTACCTATACATTTTTGTCTATATACCTATTGTTGACAAATGAAAATTGTTAGTTTTTGTCAACATATTTAGTTTCAATGTACTCAGTAGTTACTCCAGCATTTAATGAGAATATTGTGTATATTGGTTCATGCTATAACCGAACCAAAGCTCATTAGAACGTAGATGCGGGTCGTTCCGCAACTCCCTCTCTCTGAGCCCGTCGTGCGCATCAAGCTACCATTACGGAAATGGCCGAGCGCCCATACAGCCACGACATGTGGGAACGCACCCGGCCACGTGGGCATACGAGGTAGCGGCGTCCAGACGCCGCCCCCGCGACGCCGGGTGCCACCAGTGTGTGCGTCGGCCATTAAATGGTAGGAATGTGCCCCCTTGACGAGAAGCGACGCAAATTAACATTAAAGTTAAACACTTCGTAATAGCTCCCGTGCTTGCTCCGTCAATGGGAGTTACGCCATTTAGCAGGCAGTAATATACAAAGGCCAGGGGTAAGTGTGTTCCATGTGTACTGTGTCTCTTTTAAGCCTTTTCGTATTTAACCTTAAACCCAGTAATACACCCCTGCGCCTCGCGGCAAGTTGGACTCGCCCGCGCAGCCAACTTCACCGCCCAATTATCTGCACGTGTTCTCCCCCAAACATTTTCATGTTTTAGTTAATCAGTAATTACCAGTGTTGTGTCATAATTATTATTACTCAATTAACGTAAAAATTCAGTGTCTAATTCTTTAAGTCTCTTGTGGTTCAAAATTTCACATAACTTTAATTTACGTAAACTCTCTATAAACTAGCCCGTTATTCAAATTTGGAACTCTAACCCTCAAGCTGTGTTATTGTGAGTGTTTTGGGCATTTGCCCTTGTTTAATTTAGTGATTTTGTGTTTTTCGGCGAGTGCTTCCCGCGCTTTGGCACGGGGGAAGGACTCGCCAGTTGGCATTACGCAGCGGACCGGGACGGTCGAAGTGCTCGTCACTCCGGGCCCTTCAAGACTTTGTGTTAGTCAGTAGTGTATCAATAGTCATATTTTCATCTGGAACATTTTATTTAACTTTGCTGGCCCGGAGGTGTACTGTTCACCCCTGCAACTCGTCGCCCAGGGGCGTGACTTTAATTCTATTTTTTGCCCGCGCGGTGAATTTTCACTTAACAGCATCGCCCACCGGCCGGGCTTAGGGGCGGGTCCGCATATTGCGCCACCAGTGTGTGTATTATCGGAGCATGGTGCTTTTCTAATAAATACGTTTCCAACTACAGGTTCGTATTTATTGCTTGCCGCTTCACCGCCATCAGGGCACTGGACCCTTCAACCCGCATTCCAGTGTTATACCTACAGTGTGTTTTATGTGTGTACTTTTCTACCTTAGTGCTACAGGCGTGGGGAACGCCATAAGATTCCCCTGCGTAAGTAACTTAGCTACGTAGAGTGAGGAGTGTTCTTGCAACGCCATGGCCGTCGGCCACGTGGCCATGAAACCTAGAGTCTCTGCTCTCATGAGTGCCCGTTCTCTCTTAACGGGCTGGCGCACCGGGCAAACAACACCTAATCACGACCCCCGCTCACGTCAAATACCACTCCCATATCATTTGTTTCCATAAAAAATAACATATTCAGCTGAAGTTGCTCGAGTGGCGGCCATTTTCACGTGCGTCAACATCGCTTCCTTCCAGCGACGCTAGCTAGCATCGTCTAATAGCAACATGTCTGATCAGCCTATATAACAGCCTTTAAAACAGCTTGTATGGAGGCCTTCATAAATGCCTGGTAGGTGAGCTGCTATGGTAGCCGATACCGTGTAATATAGCCTTTAAGGTCAACTGAGCAGCATACATCCACGGACGTCCGGCCAATCATCAAGTAAAATGCACAGAATATTAATTATGGGCCCAGTGTTGTAGTGGGGGTGGAGCGAGGCGGTGCGACGCTCCGCCACTGCTCTTGAGGCAAGAGCGGAAGCTCCGCCACTGTTAGCAATTTTATTATTGTTTCTGCCAGTAAAACTGGCAAAATAGCTTTATTTTGCACCTTCAAACTCGAAGGTCCCCGGGGGAGGACCCCCGGACCCCCCGCTTTAATTGGAGCAGATGGATGAACCAATGGGTCTGAAATACTTAGAGCTCCGGCACTGAAAATTCTGGCACTGCAACACTGATTATGGCACAAAATCAACCAAACACCACCACTAAAATGTAGAGCAGACTCGTAAGAGCAGATGACGTTGGTCGTTTCATTGGGCATTGCGACATCACTCATCACGACATGCACAAATGCCAAACCACATGTGATCTAACTCGCAGTGCAGGGGTGAGTGAGCAAATCCGAGTGCACCATTGAAATCTTCGTAATTTTCTGATATTTTAATTGGCTAAAACGTAAACACCACAACAGTCTTAAAATCCTATTATTTAATGTGCTAAACGACTCTGAACCACAGAGCGCGGCCCAGCATGCCAACGTAACAGATGTGAAGCCGGCGCTAAGCGTGCCAAGTGTATTTTATCAAAGTTTTAATTAGTGTTTTCTATAGTAGTGTAGATATGTTCACATGCTATTTCATTGCAATACGTGCCAGCTCAGACTTTGAGAGACAGTTTAACACACTACCCGGAGCAGAATGCAATAAAAAATAATTTACCTTCACTTGCAATATTATGTTCTGTTTTCAGTAACCATATTCATGTAAATGATCAAAAGGGGTTATGTAGGTTTTATGTAATTTTTAAAGTGTTTATGTACTTAGTTTTCCTGCCTAACATGCAAAAGCGGCCACTAGGCGCCGTTTTGGCGCGCACCCCTGGCCTCGAACGAGGGTGGGCGTATCATAAAGTCAGTCGTGTTCGTGGCATGTAGAGAGAGAGAGAGACCACGCACGTGCGGCTCCTGGACCATCATCTTTGTTTGTATAACCACAGTGTAGCTTAAATAGTAACGTCTATTAAAACCGGAACTTAACTCAGTTGCTTCTTGTCCAGGAGTTGTGCCCCCTCAACCCTGTAAGCTCATCCTGTCCACGGATAACTTCATAACTTAACGTGTTTTTCATAGTCACCTGGTTTGCGCACTTTTCTGCTTTAGCCACCCACAGGCTTTGTGAGTGGGGTCCGCTTCACTGCACGTGATGCAGTTCATATTTGTTCAGTGCTGAGTAACCATAATAAATCACAGTAAATTTATTTACGTGTTATGCGTTATTTCGACTATGGCCACTTTTTGGCTCTTAGGGAGCTAGACCCCCCAACCAGCAACTCCACAGCTTTTACCTTCGCATCGGAGACATGCAGAGGATCCAGAGAGGCTCCGTCACACGGGCGGTAGACCTGCGACCCTCGTCAACCACGAGCAGCAAGCATTTAGGGTGTTGGCGAATTCCCGCCAAAGCCCATGTGTGCTTTGGGGTACACCTCCTCCCTCCTGCCCTCACACTAATGCATGTCAAGCTGTTCGCTGCAATATCGAAACATTTTTATGATAGTAATTTATTTCAATCGGCAAATGCACTCTGGAAGAAAGGAAACTATTAAGTACTATCTACGACCTTTCATCGGCAAAAAATTAAACACAAACTTTGCTGGCAACTGACACTCTAGCGCCAGCAACATCCACTTTCGAAAGTTATCTGCCAGGATGTAGTGACATAGTTTATTGAAATAATAATTTACTTCGACAGACAGACACATTCTTGGCTAAAGAATATCTGGAAGAGCATTTACGACCTTTCTGCAGCTCATAATAAAAAATTTGCCTGAAAAGTAAAATCTAGCATTTGCAACGTCGGTGTCTACTAACTAGTTGCAGGTATGTTGTAATATTTTCTATTGAAATGATAATTTATTTTAATAGACAGGAACATTATAAATTCAAGGGTACCCTGGAAGAGTATCGTAGACTTTTCTTTAACCAGAAACAAAACACTAACTTTGCAGGCAATGTAAGTTTGACGCCTGCAATGACCGTTCTGGCAAACTATTTGTCGGGATATCATAATATTGTAGAGTAAAAATTGGCAAACGCATTCTGAATGGAAAAATATCCTGGATGGACATCTAAGACTTTTCGTCTACACAAAATACAGCACAGACATTGCAAGTAATGGTTATTCTAGTAGGCCCAAAGTCCATTTTGATAAAACTGTTCTACGGAATATCTCACTATGCCTGGTTTACATTGAACCATTTTTCGTCAGCAGCTTTATTACTAGGGGGGGATTAATATTTCGAATAAAATTTTGCAATTAGGCGCTATAAAGATTTCCACCCAAATTAATTTTTAACATATTTTAAAGTGAGATCATTTTTTGGAGTAATATACGAGAAAAAGATTTTTATCGATAGCAATAAGATCTCGTTATTAAGGTCATATGTCAATCACGATCGTTTCTAAGAACAGCTTAATTACTAGAAATAAAACGTGAATTTAAATGATCATAAGTTAACCAAGTTTCAGTAAGGCAATTGATAGGGTAATTACTTACGTTTAAATTTATAAAGAATTCAAGAGCTTTAGTCCTCTGTCCGTGAACGTTTTGATAGTAAATAATGTGTTCCTTGTAGCACGTTGTTGACATTATTCATGAGGTGTTGCATCTCCTTTGGTAGCCACAGTATATGTTTCAGAGATAGGTGTAGGTGTATGTGGGTCTGGTTGATGAGATTCTGGAGAGCTTGTTGTGTCCGAATGTGCTGCAAGTATCTGATCAGGTTTGAGTCTGCCACAAAAGGGACAAAAATTAAAACATACAACCCGCAGGCCTGAATACTGTATAGTTGATCCGCTCAAATTTTTTTCAGCAACACGGAAGGAAGGATATGAGGCGTGTTCTTTTTTCTCGCAATTTTCTGACTTGAAGGAGTACAAGGATTAGTTCAGTGTTAATGTAGTTGGTAATCTCATCCTTAGTATCTTCAGGAGAAAATCTAGATTGAAGCAACACTTTTGTCCTTCTTGCTGGCATATATACAGTTTTTAGGCTATCAGTGTTACGTACGCCAAGCTGAGCGCGTTTACATGGATAGTGTTCAGTCACTCGGGTTGTTTTGCGGCGATTGAGTTCCTCAGTAGTATCGTAAAACCTTCGCAATCAGAATGATCAGTAGATGGGTTATGGGGCTCCGAGCACAACAGGGTCCAGGGTCCGGCGACGCGGAGCCGTGTCCGCCATCTTGGATTACATCATCGCCGCCATCTTGTTTCCGGTCGTCATATTGTTTCCGGCGGCCATCTTGGATTATGTCACTTTCAAAATTTTCCAAAATTTCCCAAAATTTAAAAAATTTCCAAAAATTAAAAAAAAATTTCTAAAATTAATTTTGTATCCATCCACCATCTTGGAATGAATTCCCCCACCCCCACCTAATTTCCACAGTCATTTGTTTACATGTTGTGGAGGCCACCATATTTAATTTTTAAATTCCCGCCAATTTTCGTCAGTCATTTGTTTACATAGCCTGGAGCCCACCATATTTACTTTTCATTTCCTCCCGCTCTTTCATTCCACTCGTAACTTTGCCTGCTCTCATTCTACTCGTAGTTTTATCCTGCTCTCTCTCATTTCACCCATACATTTATCCTGCTCTCTCATTAATCAGCTCCCCAGCTACAACTCTCATTTCACATTCCTCCTCCTCACCTACCTTAACACCCCTCCCACTGGCCTCTTCTTGTTTCCCACTATACATCACCTTGACAGGAGGTGTCAACTGTGGCAGCCAAATCTGTTTCCTACTTACTCACTTGATTCGAATCCACCAGTATACATATGTGTCTATAGGTGGTGGGTAATGTACCATAGGCGGGACTCTCGCCCCTATCACAAATATTTTTATGCTTACCTCCAGACATCTAGATTGACAAGTCTTGACAAGTATTATACACAGAGCTGTATCACCATCATCAATAATAATTATTTCAATTTTTAAAACCTTTTATAGTAATGTAAAAGTGTAGCATGTAAATACTGATCGAGTGTACAAGGACTGGTGCATCTAATGCTCTTTAAGAAAAATATATGACAGGTGAATAGTCTCTCAACACACGCAATGTTAAGTTATAAAAATAATTCATTTTATTTAAAAACTAAAAACACTATATACACAATATTTACACTATATACACAGAACACTATCATTCTTGATACAGCTAGGCAGGTCCTCACCCAACCAATGTCCGAAGGAGAAAAGTTTACTTCTGGAAACGAGCGGTGGCAGTGTGGCAGATCTCCGCCATGACGTGCTGAGCATGTAGCTGGTGCTGCAGCTCCAGGATTTCCTCATGCTGGCCCCGAACCTAGGCCCGCAGCTCAACTAATTTACTAACACTAATATTTACATTGATATTTACATTTCTCTACATTCCCAGTCATGAAAACACTACAAGTTTTGAAATAATCTGTCTCGCATCCGCAGAATTTCTCATCGCAACCTTCGCACTTCTTCTAGAACACTACAATTTATATTACACAAAGGGCTTGTGTTGTGAGTCGTCATCGCTATCTCCTTCCTGAACAGATGTACCATACTTCCGCATGTAGCTCACATAGCGTCACTTCCTCCTACTTTTACTGTTCACAATCACTGCACACTTCGTCCAGGTCCTTGATTCATACGATGGATAAGGCTATTGTTGAACACAGAGCGTACTCACTGCCTTCATCCTGAAGGGGTAGAACCTCAAACTTGGAGACACCCAGGCATGGTAGCCCTGCAGCATTGTCCTCTTCATCGCTCCACAGCAGTGGTAGAGATGGATACACTGGTGTAGCTGATTTACAAACTGGCGACCTGCTTCGTTCGTGCATAATAAGAATGAGTGGTTGTGCTGGAGTATATGCCTCCTTGTGAGACGAATTATAATCATCAAATGCTTCGGCGTCTTCCTCTAGCAAGACACGGAACACTTCCTTAAGACAATATGAACTGGCAGAGGTGTAACCCGCTAGCCTCCCTTATCTCATCCTCTCTTCGCACGTCGGACAGGTCTCTATGCGCGCGGAGCATGACTCAACCAGGTCTGCGGCCGTGCACGGGACAGCCCCGCTCCTCGTGAGGGGAGAAATGACGAAACTGCATGCCTTACCCCCGACCAGCTCATCGCCTCGTGTACCAACACGCTCAGAGTACATGTGTGCTGTCATCACAGACTGCCTTCCAGACACACCAGTAGCAGTTCCAACTATTCCCAGTAAAAGAACATTTGCTGTTAAATAGTAACACAGAAGTTTAGTTTTAAACAATTATATTTGTTTATTCCTTCATACATAATTCACTATATTTAAACATAATGCCCGATTGGCGAATCCAACTATTGTGGCTTGCATCGAACCCCAACCATCGCACAAGAACTTTATTTCCTTTCTTCTTCAATACCGTCTCGACCAAATACGTGTTTTTTGGATACTTGGTAACTTGAATTTCTTCGCTGTAGAAGCCTTCTTGAATAGCCTTGCTTTCCACATCTTCTAGGTAGTAAGTCCTTGGTTCGCAGTGACGAAACTCGACCACCTTAAATATTTCAATGCTCCAGTTTTGTGTGTAGCCTTTAGTAAATGTTCCCTTCACTCGCGATACACTTACATAGTCTCGAACCTTCGCTTTAGACTTGTGCAGGTCCAGTTTCTTCTCATTTTTATAAGCAGTGTGCACTAAAGAGTTGTCTTTGACATCCGCAGGCTCCATGTTCGTGGTCTTTTGTACTTTATTATTATATATTGACACAAGCTCGGGTAATATATCCATCCACTTGTAGCTTCCTTTTGCTGAAAATTTTATCCAGATGTCATTCTTCAGTGCACGATTAAACGTTCTGTGATACTAGCCTTAAGATCACTAGGTATTTTATGTTTTGACATTAGAGCTTAAAATGACTGAATGTAGAATTCTTTGCAGAGGTCGGTACGTAAATTCTTGCTCGGACCTCAATCTTGCAAAACAATATTCATCGTATTTGTTATATCCCCATCACTCTTAATTTTTTATGGTCACAGCCCACGAATATTTAATGCATCAGACAAGAACAGCAGAATGTACTTGTAGCCTTTAAACTTGCAAGCATAAGAAATAATTTCAACCAAGTCTGCTTGATACAAGTCCTTCAAAGCAAACACCTGTACTTTACGTCGAGGATAATTTCGCCTTACAGGCTTGTGAAGCTCGCTATCATTATTTTGGTGTCTCATTCTATGTAATCAAACAAACATAATTCTTCGTTGATGCTGGATATTTTACTTGCATGACAATTATTTCCAGCCTGCTAAGAGACATCTAGTATACATCTGTCTACAATTTGGCTAACATCATTCCAGTATACATATTCTGAAAGCCTCCCATCTTCCCTTTTCTTATGTAGATCGAGACCAGAACCTATGTATGACCCGCACAACTATGTGCATTCTCTGCAACCTGTCCTCACACAACTATGCGAACCCCACACACAACTATGCAGTCTCCTCACACATCTCAGCCCCCCCCCCCCCATTTGCTTATGCTAGGCATGGCTCCACACATGCTCCTCACGCTCCTTATTCTTCTCAGCTCCACACATAGCTACACCCTCTCTGCATACCTCACACCATCCAGCAACAAATTTTGCATTCTTCGACCTACTCGAGAGATACTATATTTCATTTGTCATTAGTTTTGTTGTGTGAAACTATGTTCCATTAATTTTACTCATGCGTGACTTACAAATTTCAGGTATCCTACATTGAACTTAAAATAATACTCATCTCTAGTCCACTCACACCAGACTTCTACAATGTCTTATAATTTTCTTACCTTGTGTAGTAGGAGTTACATTATTTTTTTATTTTGCGCATAAAGTATTCTTCGCTTTCACTTATTCTATATTAACATTAAAGTCACAGGACTCACATTGAACTAACCAATTCCAGCCTATCATTACCTGTCCTGAACCATACTAGCATGGCCTAATTTGACATAATGCAATCCAGCAACCAGATAACTTTCAGTAGGATGTTAATTATCAATGTTATCATTTTTCTACATAAAATTGCACTACACCAGCACTATACTTTAATTCATTTACAAATATGTATTATCAAACCACCATTCCAGTCAATCTATCATCTATCTGACAGTATTCATAACACAACTCAACCTCCCAGATCAGTTTCACCTTAACATGCCTTTACATGCCTCAGAAACCGTAAGCGATCCTAACATCATCTACAATTTAGGAATATTCATCCATATTATACGATCTAACAAAAGTATGCACCAACATAAATCTAGCAGTCATATAGTTCAAACCTTCAATATCACGAAACATATCAACCATCCCATCTATTGTACTTTCACTACCGAAATCTTACCCAGACAGTTCAGTGAGGTAATATACCATTCAATATCCACAAGAGCAGGGCAGCAGTCAACTTCTACAGCTATAGTCTACATAAAGAGACCAATAAACTTGTCATCTAACAACTGAGCTAACTACTCCATACCACTGAAACAACTATTTAAACCAACACCATTTTATTCATCACATCAGTACTCCTGGTATAAACATACACATCACCCATTATATTTACCTTAAAAACACAACGACAAAGAGTAAAAGGAAATAAAAAAAGATACAACCAAACTACATACATATATTATTCATCGCCAAAACAAAACTTACACACTCTAATGAAACCCCTAAGGCATTTCATATCTCAGACAAAAATTCCACCATAAAGCACAAAGCCACACATAAAAAATTTATCATTTCAAAACCGAACACCATTATAATCAAACAAAACCCATTAACCACAAAATGAACTATAAGAACAGACACTTAAAATACAACCAACGTAAAATTTCAATCAGATCCATAATTTTCTATGCAAACATCAATACTAGAATTGTCCCATTCACCACAAGCAAGACACTTCTCCCTATGCACCGCAGGCATCGCACATAGCACCGCAGGCACCGCACATATCACCTCAGGCATCGCACATATCACCGCATATAGCACCACAGTCACCGCACATAGCACCGCAAATAGCACTGCAGGCACCGTACATACACCACAAATAGCACTGCAGACACAATCACCAACATCTTCCCATCCATATCTTCCAACCACCAGAAGCACATACAATGAAGGCATTGGAAATGTCCCTCACTCACTACACGAAACTCTACACCCCTGTAAACATATCACCATATGTACGCAGCTCCACACCTAACTACACATCAGCCTCACAACTGCATACACATCTATCTATTCAGTTTATACATGCTCACACTTCAACACATGTTACCCCCTCCTCAGAGACTACCCATGAGAAGCACATTTAGATGCGAATTATAAATAGTGGTGGCGAAACCGACGATATTTGACAAGCTGAGGCTCCAGCCATGATGCTGTAATATAGTTCGCTAGGCACGACTTCTCTCATGCTGATCCTTCAATAGAATAAAGGGTATGTACCTTTGCGGTGTCGAGGATCCTCCAGATATTCAAACGGGGACCAATCCCTCTCTTGATGCTGGAGTCATTCTGAGATTAGACATGATGAACTAGCAATCTCCTCTCTCTCACTTTATCCATCAGGGAAGACTGCCTCCTCCTCATCACCATCGTCGTCCTCCTCTCTTCCACTACAGGCACTAAAGGTGCCACGACGATCACAGGATGCTCTAATGTTGGCCTTTTTTGTAGGGAGTCCTGGAGAAGACAACAGGTCGCTTAGCTGACACAATAAATCCAACCATCGTTACATCATACTCATATTCACAGGTGTGCTGATGTAGACGAATCAGCAGTGTTGTTGGTGGTAGTGATGAGGCTGATGTTTCTTGAGAAGTCCCTGCAATGACAGTATTGTACAGTTCGTCGAGCTTTTCGTCGCCGCTGAGGTCCCACACACATGTATTACACTCAACCTCCTACTGCAAAACCAAAGCCCCAAGAGTACAGGAGAGACTACTCCATGCTAGTCTCCCAGTATGCATCCCCTACTCTTCAACAAGTATGTTGCAAGCCCAACCCCCTCCTTTCAAGAGTTCATAAATCTATGTCAGCACCTCAGGACCGACCATAGGTGCCATCAAGTCATCCCAGTGACGCGCAGGCCTCCACGTGCGAGAGAGCCGCTACCTGGAGGGTAGGGGGTGATTATGTGCTCAAGGGTCGCAGCGAAGTGCAAGAGTTGCCCATTTTCGAGTTTAATGTCCCAGCTCATCAGACACCAGGAGCAGTCCAGCACCTTGCAGACATGATGACGAATACAGTTACGTGCCATAACCCAAAAAAATTATCACCTCAATATCTAACATGTTCAAAGTTTGTGTGCACAATCATCACAGACCTACCATTCACAATAAAAGACCATTTCGTATTAATATTTGTAATGAAATTCATTTAAAAATACATTTATTAATACCTTTATAAATAAGAAAGAGTACTTTACATTAATTAAATGTAATGATCGGTTTGCAAATTCAACTGTAATGTCTTACATAGAACCCAAGCCAACACACTAATACTTTATTTCCTTTACTCTTCAAAATCTTCTCGACTGAATACGTTTTAGGATACTTGGTAACTTGAGTTTGTTCGCCGTAGAAGTCTCCTGGAATAGCCTTGCCTTCCACATCTTCTAGGTAGTAGGTCCTTGGTTCGTAGTGTCGAATCTTGACCACTTTAAATATTTCAGTCCTCAAGTTTGATGGGCTAGTCTTTAGTAATTGTTTTCTTTAGTCACAGCATCCAGACATAGTATCTAACTGTTACTCTAGGTTTGTGCAGGTCCAGTATCTTCTCATATTTATAAACTGTTTGTAGTAAAGTGCTGCCCTTGTCATACACAGGCTTAAGGTTCATGCCCGATGTACTTTGTGATTTCATTTTGTTAGAAGCTTGAGTAATATATCCACCTACTTGTAGCTTCCTTGTGCTGAATATTTTTGACCCACTTTTCAATCTACAAAGTACAATTAAAATGTTCCACGATACTGGTATTCATGCCAGTGTAGGTAGTGGTTGTTTTATGTTTTGACATCAAGGCTTAAAATGACTGAATGTCGATCATTTTGCAGAGACCTACATGAGGATCTTATGACAGACCTCTATCTCAAAAGTATAAATAAAAATTAGCATAAAAATATTATCACTATAATTCACATATTTGCTTGTGACGACTCATCCTCTAAGTCACTTTGTATATCCAGTTGGAAAATATTAGACACTATGATCTCACACGCATAATCAACCGATTCCTGGAGGCAATGGATAATTCTATGCTCCACCTGAGCGGGTCCTAACTGATTCCTACAGACTCTGTTCGATTCCCTTCACAGTTTCCCCATGTAGCTCTTCTAATACCACAGTAAATGTGTCGAGGTTACATAAAAATATGTATATATCAATGAACACATTTCAAACAGAGTGGACAATACGATTCTCCTCGTCACACATATCACAGCCAGCTCAACAGCCTATATACTGAAAATCGTAATAGACTGCAAGACGGATAGGTAGTCACCACAAAGAACAAGCCATACATAACTGGCTGAGACAACCACCAGACTCACAGGCACCTGCTAACACGATGTACGAATCTGTCACAGAGACCGAACATATCACATCAACCGTCGTACTATTAACATTCATTTCAAAACATTCAGAAGACACACTCAGTCTATACTACCATACAAGCTATAAAAATAATTCTTGCGGAAAGACAGTAGTAGTGTAGTATAGTTCCTTCTATTGCAGGAGCCTAGGAGCGGGATCCGGGATCTGTTCAGCATGTGTCTCGTAATTATTTGTGTACGGTCTACTCACCATCTTGGTTAATGTCCGTTGTCTTGATACCTAGCTACCCTCATTGGCTCCACCTTCTATCTTGTTTTTTTTTTAATTACTTATATAGTTGCCCTCTAGG
>PNEQ01121114.1:0-16557 GCA_003012365.1 Medauroidea extradentata
CAGAATAATACTTTCACAAGTAATAGGCCTACCTTCACTACTCTGAGAATCTACGGAAGCTGAGTACTCAGCATTATCATTGACTTTGTATGTTGGATCTTCATCCGTGTCATCATCTGTAAGCAAAAAAGTTATGCACTTTGGTTAAGAAAATAAAATGTCATTCATTAATTTGCATTAGAAAGATTAAACTATCATATGAGACCTCAACAACAGCACTGCCTAGATATTAAAATACTAAGGAGACTGCTGTGTTTGACTGGAGATCTCGTTTCTTATCTCTTATATGCAACTGACAAGATAATGTACCAGACATTTCACAAATTGTTCTGTGTGACTCAGAGATAAGCATAGTCAGTGCTTACCACCACTTGACATAAAAAAAATTACGTTTCGCCGAAAGCATGTGTACAATACCAGGTAAACAATCCCCGATATATTTCGCTGTTACAGTACGTAACTTCCCAATAACAACATAGTTACTGATTTGGAGCAGATTCTGTGAAACACATTACTAGCTTATAAACGAGTATAATGCATACTTATTGTATTTTATGTGCATGTACATAGTGTACGTAAAAGATATTTTCGATAAGGTGAGCAGTTTTCAAGTATCTGAATATTTTGTTCTTGCAGTCTCTTTAAATACAGGATATTTGGAAATTTATACTACAAACTTATAAGAGAGGGGACTGAGTCGACAATATTTTAAATAGGAAGCCATGTCTGGAAGTGTGCCTTGCTACAGCCATTACAATATATCTGATGTGCCGGCGTTGTTGAATGGACGAATTTGGCATACAAATTTTCACCTCGCCTTTATGTACAGTGTACTATACTGGCGAGCAGATTTTCACGTCATACTACTTTTTCAATTAAATTTGAAATGGATATGCTACCATTATATTGGACACGACTCTGCAGTAAAGCTCAATGTACGTGGCAATTGTAATTTCGTTTGTATATTTTGAAATGTTTTTTTTTTTTAGGGAAATTTTAACCGATTTTGAAAGACTTCGAAGGAGCATTTAGATCGTGTGAGCTATTTTGGAAATATCATGTCACTGTCTTGAATGTTGTTTTACTTCTTTTTTTTAATGTAAGTAAATTTATAGCGAACATGTTACAACAGTTAAATGTGAATCCTTGGAAAAATTGAGACGAAAGTGTTAGTGGCAAAATGTTGTGCAGTGACATTTTACATGCACAATGTGGCAACACTGCACAGGGAGTGCTCCTCTTGCGCTCTACGTCAAAATAATATTTTATGTACATACATCCTATAAACGTAGAATCATGTTTGAACTAAATTGGGTTTTAACTTGCACTCATATAATAACGGTGAAAACTGAAGTAATAAGATCAGTAAGACTTCTCTGTAGTGCAAGAAGGGACTAACTATCGTGCTATGTTGCCACATTGTGCACATAAAATTTATTGTACTCTAGTTTGTCACTAACATTTTCGTTACCAATTTAGTCCAATATACGCGAGTGTTGCATGGCCATTTCTTGACAGCCTGTATACCAATTAGGGTCAAAAACTACTGTTACAAAATTCCAGCTACACAATAAAACAACGACCACTGAAAATCAAATTTAACCAATTCAGACTAAAAACCAGCTGCAAATAAAGATCATAACCTAATTTTACTCAATAGTAAACAATGTAATGCAAGATTCCAGTTATGGTTTAGCTTTATTTTATTACAAGTACTACCATCACCAACTAGTAAAATCAAGTAATGACAAGCATGATGTACTAAAAGAACCCCGTACTTCATAAAAGTGGTACCGATATGCCTACACTGGGTACACAAAAAACCAGCTGAAAAAAAGATAACTGCATTTTACTCAATAGTAAACAATGTAATGCACGATTCCAGTTATGCTTTAGCTTTATTACAAGTACTACCATCACAAACTAGCACAATTAAGTTATGACAAGGATTACGCACAAAAAAGAACCCTGTTCAAACAATGGTTCCAGTGATATATTAAAAATATAAACCTCGTAAAAGTGTTACAGATATGCCTACACTGGGTACACAGTACTCAATGGTTGATCTGTATGTCCCACCATGTCGTTGCACATGGGCCACACATTACATGTCCATATGGAACTGAGGCTTTTTGGGGTACGGTCTCATGACATATGCTGTAAATATATTGTTGCACCTGCTCAGCTGCTACTTGTGGTGTAGCATCAGGGAGTAAGCCAACAAGTGCATGAGCTGCATCTACCATTCCAATCACTGGAGATAGTGTAGCACAAATTCTTGAACTTCTTACAAACCTGCTGCCACATCTACTTGAGGTGGTATACGGGGAACATCTGGATGAACTTCCAGATCTCCACCCACAACAACTTAATGTGGTATAGGGCGAACATCTGGAAGAACTCCTATATCTCCACCTACCACCATTTGAGCAGCTGGTGCTGCTTCCTGAATGTCTTGCAGGCCATCAGGAGTAAAACAGACATTTTCAAAGTTGTCACCTTTGAGGTTTACTTACATGTGGTCTACGGCATGCCTGATCACCTGGAGGAACTATATGGCAGTCGTTTGTCCATTTTTTAAGTTGTCCTCAGCTTCTCTGATAAGTCGGTCTTGTGCTTCAAAAGCAGGCTTTATGTGCCTTGTTTCAGGTACAATCCATTACAAGAACTTCTCGAACGGCCATATTTCGTCGCTGTCAACCACATCGTTTGGTTGTTTTAATATCTGCATGGTTAAATTTACCAAATCTGTAAAGATGTCCAGCATTGGATTCTGCTGGGCGCTGGTCAGCAGGCAGATTCCATTGTATTGGCATGTTGGGGTCATGTGTGTACACCAAGTTCTCCTGTATCCGTTGCGAAATGACACATGACGCCGCCAGACTTTCGTACATGTAGTGGTTTTCATAACTGACATGCTAAAAGTGGCCTTGTCTGTTTGGCTAGGCGGGGAATGTCAGTTTGTACTCTACTCCTGTGTTGTCTGTGGTTGTACCGATGAAACGTAGATACTCGTTAATAGGGCCGGGTACTTGATAGGTGATGTTAGGCATGAACTCGTGGAATCCATCCTCATTGAAGCTTTCTTCACCTCGGTGTATCGTTATGGAGATTATCCTGCCATATAGATGTTGCCAACTGTAGTAAGCGAAGATCAACCGAGACACATTCTTGGTGAATTGTGAATCAGCTAAGTTGAGTACTTCATACGTGCGATCAACCGGTCCTTGGAATTCGTCTGTTGTTACCGTAAATTGGCATCGTGGCTGATATGCTGTAAGTCTGTCGAAGCCTTCCATCTCGAAATTTTGCCTTCTCTATTAACAAAACTTCTGTCTTTTAAACATTTCATTACACTGTCTATCTTTTAAACATTTTATTACACTGTCTAAATGTGCTATCTTTTTGCATAATCGCCTATTCTTCTGATGCAAAGTTTTAAGTTACCATTTATACCACTGTCTCATTTGATTTAGTTTTGATCGGGGACACTGCTTGTTTTAACTAATTAAGTTACCAGGGGAATTGGATGTACTTAGGTCACACTTAACTTCCTGTTCCAAGTGAATTATTGCGCATACCTTTTGCTGAAACCTCTTCCTCAGCACTGTCCACAACGGTAGTACCACGTACTTGGCACCAAGGTTTTTTCCCGTTTGTGAAGAAACTGTAAATGAATCAGACATTTTTACAAGGAGTGACGTTTTAAATTTCTTGTACTCATTAGATTGTCGTGTATTACTAATAACGAATACAAAATCACTCAATTTAGAGGTGGTTGATTAACAGCTGTATGAATAGAAGCAAGACAAAATTGTACCTAAGTTGCATCATAATGGAATTAAGTATACAAATATGAAGATGCAATAGAAAATATAACAGGTGGAAAATGCCCAACAAACTGGTGTCAAACAAATGCATTAGAATAACTATGACTATTAACAACATGCATCTGTATCTGAGAAAATTAGCATATGAACTGCAAACAAGCAGAAGGTTGTGAATTTTTTTTTTTTTTATTTGAGGCAGCAAGTAAAATAACACAAGCCTTTATCTACATTTTGGGGGCAACCTGTCAAGTTTAAAATGAAAGTAAAGCTGCTCAACCCATATTTTGCTGTTCGTATTAATAACCTCCTGTGCCAGTGGTGATTTTACAGTTTGACTTAAATTAAATAAAGTGTCTCCTAAGTGACTGTTTCGCAAAATGTTGAGGACATCTTGAATTAATTGAATTTTGTTGTTCTTATACGTGAACCATACATTTAGTGCCATTCTGAAGCTGAACAAATTGTACGAAATATTTGAACTCCTGGCATAGGGAGCCTGAAGTCAATTCGGCAGAGTTATACAGTGTATCTTTACTGTCCAACTACATTTGTGTATTTGTAATAAAATATATTAGCATGATAATTCTATGGTAATAAATTGCACAGTGCAGGTTGGAAGTACAATATTGTTACACACTATGATTGAAACGTGCTCATGTACTCAAATGAGAGTAACTCTTAATGATATAATTTTTCCATCACATGTTAAAATTTTCAGCTTGTAACCTAGCATCGTCATGCATGTTTGTAACAATGGGACTTAATAGTAATGTACAGGTTTGTGGACATAATCCTTCCTTTTTATTTTCGAACCATATTAAAGTGATCCTGAAAAACACAAAGACAACACTGTAAAATATATAAAAAAAAGTTCTGATGTACTAAAGCAGAAAAAAATAAAAGCATTTTTAACAAATTATATAAAAAAATCTCTATTCCTTATGCTTGAGTACATAACTACTTTTAATGCATCTACTGACGTGCAGTGGAGACATGGCTGAGTGAGGAGGTGATTGACAATGAATGTATGCAGTGTAAATTTACCAATTACAGAAGGGATAAGGATGGACAAAAGGGAGGTTATGTTGTGTTTTTGTGGGAGGGGCTAAAATGTATTGTACAATTGATTAGTGCAGTGCATGAAGTGACCATCCTGCTTTGTTGCCACATTGTGCACATAAAATTTATCGTACACCAGTATGTCACTAATTGTTCTGGCAACATTAGCGTGTCTGTGTGTCCCGCCACGTGGTTGTAAGTCACGTGGTTGTAAGTCACATGGTTGGCAAGTTGGTACGAGCAAGCTCCAGGGCCACGTCAAGGCCTTGCCAAAGCTGGAGTCACCTCTACCCCACACGAAGGTCAAAGCAGAGGCGCCGCACTGAGAGGCGGAATCTCTATGGCAAGTCAATTACTCCACAGATATCGTCAGAAAACTCATCAAGGACGTTTCGATGCACACGTCTGTTAACATGATCAAATCAGCCCTTACTGAGTCCTAATACCGCACCATGAGTTGGCAAACCCAGGTAATCACTTTGCCAGCGGTGCCCATGTTCTGTACTAATATTTACAAGATTTTATCGTCTGTTTTATAGACACCAAAGTCCTTGGAAGCAGGCGCTTAAAATTGTAACTGTTATGGATGTAAACGAAACAATAAATGGTCTACTTTGCGAAACATTGTCACCAGCTATCGAAATTAATATAATCTGCATCACTGGGTTATGAATGGCTGACACAAGTAATGCTGCAGATGACGGTGAGTGAGCAAGCTGTACACGTACCCACCGAGGGCGCGCTGGACGCGTAGTGTCTCCTTGGATTTTACTCATGGAATACATGTACTTGTTATCTACTGCTTGAGAATCATAAGAATTGTATAGAAACTCCTGCATACCACCTCCATGGCGTCGTAAACCAGGGCGTCTTCGGCGTCCACGACAAGGCATGGCTAGCAGTCGATGTAGTTACTTACGAGCTGGAGCACAACTGGAACACACGAGACAGAGTCAGAGACTATACGCCACAAATCGAGGTCTCACCAGTTAGTGGAGGGGAAACCGGTTCCGCGCTCCTAAGAGCTGAGGAGGGTTGAGGTCAACAAGCTGATGCAACACTAACATTTTCGTTACCAATTTAGCCAAATATTCGCGAGTGTGGTTAGATCGCCGTTTCTTGACAGCCTGTACCAATTAGGACCAAGGAATACTGTTTAAATATTACAGCTACATAGTAAAACAATGACCAATGACATTCAAATTTAACCGATACAGACTAAACACCAGCTGCTAATAAAGATCATAACTGAATTTTACTCAATAGTAAACAATGTAATACACGATTCCAGTTTTGCTTCAGCTTTATTTCAAGTACTAACACCACCAACTAGAACAATCATGTATTGACAAGCATGATGGACAAAAAGAACCCTTTTCAAGCAATGGTTCCAGTTATATATTAAAAATATAAACCTCATAAAAATGTTACCGATATGTCTACACTGGGTACACAATACTCAGTGGTTGATCTGTATGTCTCACCATGTCGTTGCACATGAGCCACACAGTACATGTCCACATGGAACTGCGGCTCTTTGTGGTTCAATCTCAAGACATATGCTGTAAATATATTGTTGCATCTGCTAAGCTGCTACTTCTGGTGCAACATGTATGTCCCAAGATGACATTGCAAATGAGCCACAAATTACATGTCCACATGGAACTGAGGCTCTTTCTGGTTCAGCTTCATGACATATGCTGTAAATATATTGTTGCACCTGCTAAGCTGCTACTTCTGGTGCAGATTGTATGTCCCACATGGACCACACGTTACTTCTGATGCAGCATGTATGTCCCACCATAACAATGCAAATGGGCCACACATTACATGTCCATAAGGAACTGCGGTTTTTTCTGGTTTAGTCTCATGACATATGCACTAAATAAATTGTTGCACCTGCTCAGCTGCTACTTCTGGTGTATTATCAGGGAGTAAGCCAACAAGTGCATGAGCTGCATCTACCATTCCAATCACTGGAGATAGTGTAGCACAAATTCTTGAACTTCTTACAAACCTGCTGCCGCGTCTACTTGAAGTGGTATATGGGGAACATCTGGATGAACTTCCAGATCTCGACACACAACAACTTGAAGTGGTAAAGGGGGAACATCTGGAAGAACTCCTATATCTCCACCTACCACCATTTGAGCAGCAGGGGCTGGTGCTGCTTCCTGAACGTCTTGGAAGCCATCAGGAGCAAAACAGGCATTTTCAATGTTGTCACCTCTGAGGTGTTCTTCCATGCGGTCTACGGCATGCCTGATCGCCTGGAGGTACTACATGACAGTCGTTTGTCCATTTTCCAAGTTGTCCTTGGCTTGTCTGATAAGCCGGCCTAGTGCTTCAAAGGCAGGCCTTATGCGCTTTGTTTCAGGGACAATCCATTACAAGTTCTTCCCTAACTGCCAAATGTTGTAGCTGTCAACCAAATCGTTTCGTTGTTTTAACATACGTATTGTTAAATTTACCAAATCTGTAAAGATGTCGTGCATTGGCTTCTGCTCGGCCTTGGTCAGCAGGCAGATTCCATTGTATTGGCATGTTGGGGTCATGTGTGTACGCTAAGTTCTCCTGTATCCATTGTGAAATGACATATGACGCCGCCAGACTTTCGTAAATGTAGTGGTTTTCAGCACTGACGCGCCAAAAGTGGCCTTGTCTGTTTGGCCAAGTGGGAAATGTCAGTCTGTACTCTACTCCTGTGTTGTCTGTGGTTGTACAGATGGAATGTAGATACTCGTTAATAGGACCGGGTACTTGATAGGTGATGTTAGGCATGAACTCGTGGAATCCATCCTCATTGAAGCTTTCTTCACCTCGGTGTTTCTTTATGGAGATTATCCTGCCGTATAGGTGTTGCCAACTGTAGTAAGGAAAATCAACCGAGACACATTCTTGGTGAATTGTGAATCAGCTGAGTTGAGTATGTCATACGTTCGATCAACCAGTCCTTGGAATTCTTCTGTTGTTACCGTAAATTGCCATCATGGCTGATGTGCTGTAAGTCTGTCGAAGCCTTCCATCTCGAAATTTTGCCTTCTCTATTAACAAGACTTCTGTCTTTTAATCTTTTCATTACACTGTCTAAATGTGCTACCTTTTTTTGCATAATCGCCTATTCTTCTGTTGCAAAGTTGGAAGTTACTGGCTTCGCTAATTTTATTCTGTTGAAATCATTTCTGTACTCCATGTATGGCACTTTCAGCTCATCGGGTCGGTTGTTTTACCTTCTATTTCTGGTGATGGACACTTGTACAAACAATTACATGTTAAATGAGTAATAATCATTGTAAATTTCACAATACTAACGAACAGTTCCTGTGTGTGGCAAGTTTATAAATTTTAAAATCTGTAATTTTTTAAATTTAAACTAGTGTTGTCTTTATTTGTTAGTAAATTTTGTCCACAAGTGTCATTCGTTTCTAGCTTGTATTTGGTCTAAAATTTTTTTGAAATCATGTTTATTTGCGGATAATGTGTTGTACTTCTAAAAGTCCTATTACAGTAATTGAAAAGATCCATATGGCAAATCTATATTTGTTCTAGTATTGTTTTATTTTATTTATTTATTTTTATTTTTTGGTGAAACAAGGAAGTGAGATGCTCTACTTGATCGTCATGACCCCGGTTCTGTGTTACATCTAAATCCACCTCTCTCTAAGAATACTGTCGAGATGTTTAGAAGCCCTGCAAAAACTAAACAGACAGTGTATCTGTGTTCCAGTTATTTAAGTTATGCCACAATACATTAATTTTTTTAATTTTGTCTTAACAATAATTAGTTTTTCAGTAATTTGAATTTATTAATGATATTTCAGTAAAGTTCACTTTCTACTACAGCTAGCCTATACTTTCTTGTTACATTAGTTCAAGCCAACCCTAGTCAAGCTAGTCTTTTCCTATCTTTCTTAGCCGGATGTAAGCTGCTGTCTTTTAAATTACTCTGTCTGTTGGTCTCTTGTACCTCCGTATTCATACTACATGCTGCTGTTGTAGCGCGTTATTTCAGTATTTCATGGCGTGATTTCGTTGTAGTTAAGCTATTTTGATCACGTGATTGCTGCATGCTACTGTGTTTCGATGCACACTTTGCTGATGTTGGTACTGTTGCTTATCATTGTCGATGCTCGTTTGTTCGACGTTTCTGCAGCTTCTTCTTCTGTTGCATTTCTTACGACTTTGCTGTCGACCACTTTATTGTCATGATGAGTGTTCTGGTCGTTCCCTTTATGGCAGGTCTTGGCACTTGAGTAGCCATTATTTCTTTTTTTTTTTTGTTAATTTAGCAACATTTATACTGTAGCATAGTGAAACTGTAGTGCTACATTTTTAAATCTTTAATTGTGGCTGTTTCTTTTGTGTTTTCATCAGTGTGATTTTCTTTGCCCTCGTTTGGTAAGTAATTTCCCTACGAGAAGTTTTACGTTCTATTTAAATTTCGTGTTTATTTATTTATTTATTTTTGGTTTTGTCTGTGCAGTAAGGATTCTCGTGCTGTCCTGTTCATGACCCAAGCCTACTTCATTTCCCGAGTCGACCTGTAGTCTTAACTTCTGATGTCTGGTCTTTCTGGCCTATTTTTGGGCCTTATCGCCTTGTTCGTTTTGTTGCTGGAAATTAAGAACTATAGTCATCCCATTGTACAGAATTCTGCTACAATAGAATCTCATTATAAAGTACATCAATAAAGCCTAAATTTTTGTAATTAGTAATGAAAAACTATAGACATCCCAGTGTACAGAATTCTGCTACAATAGAATTTCATTATAAAGTACATCAATAGAGCCTCAATTTTTGTACTTAGTAATGAAAATTACTATTGTGAAAGTATATTTTTATTTTGAAAAAAAGTTATTTGTTCAAGTTTTAAAATAAAACACTGTAAGATTAAATGCTTTATTTTCTTGGAAGCAAATATTTATAAACAAAGGCCAAAATATAAAATACTGAATTTTATACAATATATGCTATACAAAATTTATATTTAGCGAATAGAAAATGCCAATGGGTTTAAACTATTTTGCAGATATGTACATACAACTCGATATATGAATTAGACCGTTTTGTTGGAGTTGCTATGTTACCCGATGTATCTTGTCATGTAATGTTTACAACTAATGGTTTAGAATTGTTAATCATTGTGCATTTAATTATACTGGTTTCTAATAATGTAAGGTGTCGAATTATTGTAGTGATTACCTACAACATGAATGGGAACATTTTCTGCCTTTGACAGAAATGCTGAAAGTTTTTCAAAGCACGCCATAGCTTCTTTAGTAGTGACAGGCTCCTGTTCAACTTCTTCATCTTCTGAAGATTCACTTAATGCTGCTTTATTTTGTATTACTTCATTGACTATTTCTTCATCACTCAACTGTGGCTCAGATTAAACAAGGTATATCAATAAATTTAGTGTGTCTTTGATGTAGTCGAACTCAAGCGTTGATTGACTAGAGTAGTCCGCCATTTTATTAGTTCGCTAAAACGTAAACAATGCCTATTAATTAGTATGGGACATAAGGTATTTCAAATGGAAATTAATTGGGATTAGTTTTAAATCTGCCTCAAAATGAAAGTAATAAAAGCTGTTTGTCCAAAACGAGGTGTTTACTGTTTGTGCAGTCCATCTACCATTATGTTTTAAAAAGACAAGTGATACATCAGCTGCAGTGACGAGGAGTTTAAGGACGTTTGTGTTTGTAAACACAAGCAATTATTTTTAAATATAACATGTTGTATGGAGAGACTTAACTGTGTGAAGTACAGTTTTTTTAGTGCTGTAATTATATTTGAAATTGCGATTATTATACCGACTTCACAGACATAACCCAAGTCACAAAAGAGACCCCCTCCCTGCTGCTGCGTTCAAGCTTAAGTTAATGTGTTACAGGGTGGCCATCCCAATGGGCCTCAAAAATAGGGTTTTTTTAGGGACTCACAGAAGCAGAAATGTGACCTTTTAGGAACTTTTTAGGGATATTTTTTTCAGAAACCTTTACTTATGACAACCTACACTTTTCTATAGTTTGAATGGTTTCTTGTGATTTTATGACGAACTTACGACAAATATTAGCAGTAGGGACATACATCTATATATGTAATTATATAGATAAAATTTTTTATATATATAGACACCATAGGGCAGTTTGAGTCACCTACCCTACATATCTGCTACAGTAACTATTTACAGGGCACAGATAAGCTGTACACTCCTGTTGCTGTTAATAAACGAATGGTCAACCTTCCCCCCAATGAGCAAAATTGTACTACATACCATAAGAAGTGTATTTTTATCTTAACAAGAGGAATTGAGTAGGCAAGTTAAGGTCCAATTTGCCTTTCTTTCTGGTTTAGAACCTTCGAAAAAGTATAAGAATATTTTATAAAAACTATTACTTTCAATTAATGGAAACAAATATAGTTTTTTTAACCATTAATATAAGGTACGTTTAAACATACCATGTTGCCATTATATTTTTCTCATACCATTCCCCTATCCACCATATTTATATTTTAGTAATTAACAATTTTTTTCTCAATTACACAATATGATACACATATCAGTTTATAAATTCACACATGGTAGATGGTAAAAAATCATTTACCAGCCTTTTGACTTGTTCATACAAGTGTAGAATGGGCTTTACCTTTTGAAAAATAGGAATAAAACGGATGAACATGTTTGCACTATCTTTAGCAAACATTAATTCAGCTTTTATTGCAGGCAGTTTCAACAGCTCTGCTATCTTCCGATAGCTATGTGTATTTCTCAGTGATCGCTTGTTGTCTGGGATGTACCTTAAAAAGTACTCTTCAAAGGGAACCCATTGCTGGAGGTTTCTGGCAGCTGCAAATCTCATAGTCAGCCATCTGGATGGCACGTGCTTAAGATTCCGCTGTGCACCTGATATACGAATGCTTTGTTTTGAAGCCTTAATATATGTTTTAGAGCATAAATCAAAAATGTTTGTTTGAACAACCAAATAAATGTATGCATTCTTTAATGTTTCTGCCCTAAATTTGTATTTACCAAGTAATGCAAATTTAGGGCTAAAATTTTGAAGACCATAGATAGTAAATTGGTTCTTCAAAAAAAACATGTTTGGTTTATACTCAATATCAAATATTAAGGCTTCAAAACAAAGAATTTGTACATCTGGGGTATAGTAAAATCTTAATGGAATGATTCAATGGAACTTTAATCTTTCTTTGAACATGAAAATAATCGTCCCACCTTGAAGGCCAGTCCTTGAAAAAATGAAAAACTGCCACAATTAGTTCAGATTCATTCTCACACATTGTTCACGAAGCGCATACTGATATGCGTTATGTATTGTACTAATGTTTAATGTGCCTATATCTAGTAATGGTTTCGTTCTCAACAATGATCTATCATTAATTAGTTACATGACTTTCTTATTCACATTAGGCCTGTCATTACCAAGCTTATTGATGTTTCTCCTAGAAAGTGACGCAATGGACATTTTCCATTGAGTTATAATTTGTCTAAAATGTCAGTGAATGTTGCACTACCAATAATATATACTTGCAAATGTCTGGTCACTACTTTACACTCGTTAATAGACCAGAAGCGAACCAATGTATGAAGTTCTCTTCTACCAGAGGAATTTGTGGTTTCATCATAGCACATAGAAAAAAAATTATCTTCCATTTCTCTAACAATATGTTGGTGGAAAGAAGGTGCTAAACAGTCTTATCAGGTATATAGCTTTGGTGCGAATCAAAGAAAAGTCATATACGTGGATTTCAAATTGAGGGAACATAGCCACGAATGTGCTTTTGAGATTAATACACGAGTTAAATACATAGTCTGCAGAAACACATTACGTGGTCAAAAGCTTTAAACAAAATAAATATAAGTGCACTACCAATAAAATGTTTATCACGTGTTTTAGGTTACTGTTCTATAAAACTCTTTAAACACCGGTAACACGCAAGTATCTTCATAGTTAGGCCTAGTTCAACTATTCACACGCAAATCTCCACACTTTTTCACAACAATCGTTTTAATTTTTAAAAATGCTGTCAAACACTGGTGAAAGAAAACACTTTAGAACAAAGGCGCAGCACAAAGCAAAATGGCCAACTCCAACTGTTTAATATGCACTGTTATAAAAAACGAGACAATATTTCCGCAGTTAGTTACTAATCAGTTTCAATCGCACTGAACAAAATATACCATTAATTATTTTAACCAACGTATATTTGGTTTTACATTTTATAAAACAAACACACAATCGCCGCCACGAACAACTTGAGCGTATGCCGACTGGCTCTGGCAGTTGTTTTGTTTCCAATATGGCAGACGGAACAATTGCATGGCCAGCTCCCAGTCTTACCACAATACGCCAACTGTCTGATGAAGTTGCGATGCACGGCAAATATATGTTAAAAACTTGAAAGGACTAAACTGAAAGAATTACTTTTCAGCAACTGAATGTTTTGAACAATTCCCTGACATTGTCCAATTTCGTGCAATTCCCTGACATTTCCCTGACTTTTCCCTGACACCCTCAAATTCCCTGACAATTCCTGGTATTCCCGGTTTTCCAGACGAGTGGACACCCTGTTCAAACACAAAATATTTTAATGTCTACTAGTTCATTTGCGAAACAAGTTCTCCAATTTAGGGAGGGGCAAATATTTCAAAGTCAAAATTTACATGTTTTTACTTCAAGACCACAATGAAAACCATTTAATGTAATTAGATGAAATAATTCACATTGATACTACATATCACAACTTAGAGCTTGAAACATATAAAATTCTTTTGCTTAATAATGCTGTTTTTGTAAAATAAAAATTGTAACAATTAGCTAAAAAAAATTATAAATTCCAGCAATTTTTTTAAAGTACAAAAAAAAATTCAATAACACATTCTTATATATTTCAAGTCCTAGGTTGTGCCACATAGTTTCAACGTGAATTATTTGTACTCGTTAGATTAATTGGTTTTCGCAGGGAACATGTAGCAAAACATGCAAATTTTGTCTTTGAAATGCCATTATGGGAAAATTGGCGGAACTAAATTTTTTTGTAACAGTTACTTCTAAGTAACATCTACAAGATCAGGACCATTTGATTCATATATAAAATTTTAATTTTTCCAGCCTTAAATTGCCTTCAACTGAAACAAGGTGTTCAGCCCCACAGTCGATGTCCAGGTCGCTCAACACCCCCGGTAATGATTCTAACCTCGCCACTAAGGCGTCCTCATATGTCTGTGGTTCGAGAATGACCTCCGACACCACCTCTACTAGGTCCGACTTTGCCAGGGAAGTAACTTCTCCACGGCGACCCCTACTGATTAGTGATAGAGGGTCACTGAATTCGAATCTACTTATTTCATTAAACATTGTCCTATAACGCGACAGCTTGCGCTGACACTTTATAGAAATCAGCGTTCTATCAAGGAATAACCCCTGGCCATGCAACATTTTTGTCAAGGCCTGGTTGGGGAATCTAGTTCCCTCGGGGAGGTACACCTCAGCACGAGCAAGAATGGACAGCTCTTCGTCCCGCCAGACCTTCTTAGTGTCTGCAGGGGGCGGCAACCCCTCATTATATTGTACTGGGTACCTGGATCTCTTATGGAGAGACAGGCCGGCCTTAGACTTATAAGCCCCGGCACAAAGGTCACATTTGAACTCCGCCATGTTAATAAAACCTAAAATAGCTAAAACCCACACTGAGATAGCTTTCCCAGCGAGGAAAGTCAAAAGAAAGCATTCAATAAATTTTACTCAGTCTTTCGCTACTGTTGCCTGGTCTTAGCCTCCTTCTTTACCAATAAAAGGAGGAATTACCGGTAGTCGCCACGTGGAGGCGCCAGGACAGATTTCATGCACTACCATTTTGTGAATTCTCAGATCGTTTGTGTATATACTTTAACATTAACAATTTTAGCCTTATTAATGAAGTGGTTGTAAGTGTGTTTTGAGGAAACGAGACTTTTAGGCTAATTCCACATGAGGCGTATCGTCATAGACGCGTACTAGATTCGTCATGCAGCGACGATGCTTATACGCTTGATAATTTACACACGAAGCGTATTGCAAGCGTACAACATACCGCTGCAGCCGCTTCAGTCGGAACAATTTCGTCGAGCGATGAAGATGTAATTGTGCACTACTATATTCATCGACGCGGAAGAAAACGACGGGGGTGTTGGGTGCATCCCTATATTGAGCGTAACGTTAATAGAAGATTATTTATCGCTGCAACAGAACTGTCGGAAGATGACACAAAATTTCAAATGTTCTACAGAATGAAGAAGCAAACATTCCAAGAACTTCTTGTAACTGTAAGTCCTCTTATTCAAAGAGAAAACACAAACATGCGGGAGTGTGTGAGTCCAGCAGAAAAATTTTTAATAACTCTGAGGTAAGTAACAAATATATTCAGTATCTAATTATAACAGAATAAATTATGTGAAATATATTTTAATTTTATACAGCAACCACTCAAGCCTGCAAAATCTTATACAAAATACAAACTACAAATAGATTGTTATACACATTTTCAAATGAAGTCACACTACAACACACATTGAAAACTATTTTCACATGTTATGCTTTTCTTTACAACACACACAATTATTCGTGTGTTTACATGCACATGTTTATTAGTTTCATGACTAATGTTTTATCATAACACTCAAATCTTCATTGTCTTATGTTACGAAGAGAAAAAATGAAACTATAATAGAATGAATTTACGGCATTCTGAAGGGATGCGTGCTTTCAAACTGTTGCATTGTAACATTCAAGTCTGTGTAACTCACATTGGATGCATCTCTTGTGAAGTTGAGTGTTGGTTTGCTGGTAGGGTAATTAATAGGTGAAGGTTGTGATGAACCAACAGACTGATGCGGAGAAAGAGTACACGATGCAGATGAAGATGTAGCTGCTAAACCTGTGTTCTGTGTCACTGACGGGCTAAGCGATGTTTGTTGTGGAAGACTTGTTGTTTCATACCTTTGTTTTGTCAACAAATCTTCAAGCAACAACATTGTTTGAATTTTAAACTGTCGCAAATTAGTATCAGATAATGAAGCTACGTCTGGCAGCAAACTGAGTAGAAACATTCTACGAGGATCATCATGGTTTGGATTGTCCTTCTTCTTAAAATACTGCATGAACGCCTCGTCAACATCATCTGATCGTCGTTTTACTTTTCTTTTTGTTACTGTTTTTGAAAAAGTGTCTCGACTCACTGGCTCTTTCTCTGTTTCATCCGTTGGTTCGTTCAAGTTGTGTTCATTAGTATTTACTTCGTCTTGGCTTGTTTCAAAAAGTGTAATGTTTGATGTCTGTTGCTGTGAGTGTTGCACAGGCCGTACGTAAGGTAGAACGAATTGCATTATGTCGTTCAAGTAGTACGGTTTCTTTGATTTAGCAGATGATCCACTTGGTGGAGCTTTGAAAGACCTAACGAATCCATTTCTAATATTTTTCCATTTCTCCTTGCAATCTGCCACTGAAAATATAATAACGTTATTTATCTCAACTATATGTTATTAAATAAAAGTATAAGTTATGTGTTTCAGACCCCATGTTAAATGGGCATTTTATTATTGTTTTTATGCATACTACAACATACCACAATATGAAGAACTTTTTAAAACATCCTGTATAGTACGTTA
>PNEQ01121120.1:0-15131 GCA_003012365.1 Medauroidea extradentata
CTTAGACGTCTGTAACTACCCTAGAACGTCAAATTGGCAGTTTTATAAATAAGGCCCAGGCGAAGTCGCTGTTAGTGGCAGGGACAAACTTAAGACTGCTTTTCGCGTGGACAGCTATAGCTACTTATCCTGCTGCAGAATTAGTTCAACTAGCCGCTTGGACATTCTAACACTTGATGACTGAAGTACCAATCTTGTGCACAAAGAGGTTTTTCAATTAAAGTAAATTTATCAGTTACGAATAATACTCGCGAGCAAAGCCGCGGGGGACTGCTAGTATATATATAATGTGTTATAAGCTTCCATTACTGTTTAGGAACTTACGGTGAAGCCGAAACGTAACAATACACTCAACACTAGTCTAAAGATTCGAACATGACATCTCCCAATCGAAGTTAGTTTAGCTGACCCTTCTTTGTCTCGGATATAGCAGCGGTTGACAGGAAATGACAAGATAACGTTTCTAATCTAACTATATAACGACTCCTTGTTCAAGACGTTATAAACATAAACATTTCCCTCCAACTAGACCGCCAGTTCTTGCATCGTTGCCAGTGCCACGCTCTGTGTGCAGCGTTGACCGATACTTCGTAGTATGTACTCGGGGACAACGTTGTAAGGCGAACACTTCTCAACGTTGCCGTATTTCCAATTTTAGCTTACCCAGAATGTAACCATCGTACCACACAAAAACATTAAACTCTACCGTCTGTCACGATTAATTAATTGCGAATGACTTCTGAACTAGTTATTTTAGTGGAAAAATAATATTTAATACAAAGAGTAGTTTAAGGAATGTCACATATAATATTCAAACAATAGTTTCTAATAACTTAACCTCTTAGAGACAGTTGAGTTAAGGGGCCTGACTCCCTGGTTGTTGAACTGCGCTGCAGTGGGTTAGAAATATCAGTTTATTGGACAACTGAAATACATTTTCTTGACGTATCTGCCTACGAAAAGAAAACACATCCCAGAGCAGGATTATAACATACATTGTAAACGTAACGTGTATTGTAAATACAATTTTCGAGCCCTCCAACATGGCTAAAAACGGGTTCTTCGCACAGTTATATCACAAAATCTACCACTCAGCTTGGTACGAAGTAACTTAAGGACCCTACAGTGAACCTTGGTACATACTTTCCAGCAATATAATGAGTTGATCGCTTAGTCCTATAGTTGCAGCGATACCATGGAAACACTGAGCGACATATCAGCGCCTTGTACATAGGAGCAACATAACTCTAGGCGCGCGTGTCTGGTGGCTCTTATCGATGCCTCGCTATTGAGTTACCAACACGTAAATCATCTCCAGGGAGGCGGGCCCCTTAATAAATACACCCGAAAAAACATTTTCATTTTACAGTTACACTTCGGTGTTGGTACAATAGTAACTGTCAACATTCAACAAGAAGGACGTATGCCCTATCATTAGAGCCACTGATTTTCGGCGACTTCAATGATTTATGTGCACATCTGCAGCTCTGCTTCGTGGTCAGTGATTGGTTGTTTTAAACTCTCAGCGTCTAGGGATTCTACTCTCTAATCACAGACTTGTGGTGTCTCAGTAACGTTGTTCTGATAGCCACAGTCAAATGTGCGACGCCTCTGCACAAATTCATGTTATCCAATAACCACGAAGCACAACTGCAGATGTGTATGTAAGACACTGAAACAAGTTGATGCCAAAATTATCAGACAAAAATCAGCGGTCCTGCCTTTATTAGTGTCGCCCGTCACCTCCTCCCCCTCTTCAAAAATGTAGAATATACCTCTGCAGAGAGTGTAACGCTTCCAAACTTGGGATAAATGATATACGAGGTTTAGCATATTCACCGACGATAAATAACATTAAATTTAATTTAACCGATGCGGGCTCCCTTTTATTCTCCTCTTCTGCCCCCCTCCCCACCACCCTCGCCGGCCATTTATCTCCGTCAGAGACCCTTCGCGTGTACATTCACTCAGTTCCTCCACTTATATCAAGAAGTTATTTTCTCCAGGTCGATACTGACTAGTGTGAAACCATTCGGTTACCAAAATAACACGCAATATTGTCAACTGTAATGTTCCTCCAATTAAAAAAGCGATATCTTCAGAAACGGCTGTGAATATGTTATACACACACTTAGCTACGCCACCGCTTACCAGCGCTTTAGAGACACGGGAGCTATAAGGGTGTGTGTCGCCTCAACGAGCCGAGCGTTGAACTAGCGTGCAAATTCCCGCCAATACATTTTTACTGTTGGAAAGTCTGTATCAAAGTTCAGAGCACGTTTCTGAGTTCCGGTTAGCACATTTTGAAATACAGCAGTCTGGAGGGATTAGAAATTATGTTTTTAAGAGCATGGTGTCTTAAAAAATGGTGTTCTGTCCTTATCCGAAGTATGTTTTACCTTCGTACATTGGCACAATCGCCGCATGTGGAATACTTTGGTAAAAAAAAAACGTATTTACGAACATACTGCAACTCATTTGAAGTGCGTGGTAGGAGTGTTAAGCAATATTAGGATGAAGAGGAAAAGCCAGTATAAGACGTGTACGATAATTACTTCGTGCGTCCTTGCGTACGTACCAAAATTAATATTTCTCTTGTGATTATCGCATGTGTACCATGATCTTTACAAGGTTTATTACTACTAGAGATGATGGTATATCGCGAAAATGTTTTGTGCCAACATAGCCTTGAAAACACTGTAGTAGTACATATGACTAGACGATTTACGTCTGACGCAACATAGCTGTCTGCAGACCAATAATTGGCATTAAATATTACAGTAGCGGGATTCTTATTGGCTCAGTCGAACAGGGCAACAGCTTCACGTACAAGCGAAAAGCCAGTGGGCGTTTTATAATGACGTACGTTGAAACCCAGCAAAGAATCAAGTTTTCCCGCGATGAACCATCATCTCGAATTATTACTTTTTGCAAAAAACTACCTGGCGGTGAGTGCGTATCTTCAATGACTGAGAGCGGCGACCCCAGCAGCCTTGCCCGGCGAGGTCATGACGTCATCTGGTCGTGCCAGCTCCTTGTTTTCTATGTCAAGGCCCGCGGGAAGTTGTGGCTATACGGTCCTGTGTGCCAACCTCTGCCCCCAGGCAATACGATCTACTGAGCAGTTCTCGTGACCTTGAGCTCGTCCCTGAGTGCTACGTCGCCGTCTAGTCGAGTCCACGATAATCTGGCCGTCGTTGAGGACGCCCACACTCAGTAATTTACATTTGTATTATGTTCTGTCGAAGTACTCCATATTATCTTCAGTTTTCGTAAAAAAAAAAAAAAAAATTATGTGTATTTCTATTTGCAATATCTCAATTTAAATAAAAACTTTTTCATAAAATTTTTTAACACTTCTAATTGCATATAAGTAGAGCCCACGATTTTTGGTGAAAAAATTCTGCAACAGTATGTTTCAACGTCTTACGTGCACATCTGCATGTCTGCTTCATGATTATTGGCAGAAAGTATAATTATTGCACAGGCGTGGCGCATTTGACTTGTGCCAACAGGAGCAAGGTTACTGCGACACGACACGTCTGTGATTTGCGGGTAAATACCTGAGACGCTGAGAATTTAAAACAGCCATTCGCTGACCACGAAGCAGAGCTGCACATGTGCACATAAGGCATTGAAACAAATTGTTGCAGAATTCTTTTCACCAAAAATCATGGGCTCTACATATAAGTAATACTGTTTATACTGATAGTAACATTAAAGGCCGGTTTAACCGTCTCTGTTAAAAGTAACTGCTAACGTATCTTTGTTATGGGCGTGGTTTCACAGTAATTTTCATCACCGTGTTTTTATTTTTATATTTGTACCAGATATTTGTTCTCTTGTTTTAGACACAAAATGCAACTAATTTTTTTTATCTTGCATAGTTTTTGCGTAATTACTTGTTAAAGTCAAAATTTGCATTTTTCCGTTTTAAGGACGACACTAAAGCCATCACTTACCAAACTGGCTTGTTTTAAATTTCAGCATTTTTATTGAAATACAAAACGTTGTTATTCTTTATTTCGGTGTGCGTGAAATTGTAGCCTACGACGTCTTTATCAACTGTGAATTTTTTTCTGTTTGGAATGTCAGTTGGTTTTAAGGTAATCATTAAAACGGAAACTTGACTTTAACAAGCCATTACGCAAAAACTATGAGAGATAAAAAATTTCATACGACCAAAATTTAGTCACCTTTGTGTCTAAAATTAGACAAAAAAAGCTGGTACAAAAAAAAATAAAAACATAGAGATGTAAATTGCTGTATACCGCATCCTTATATTTGACCAACCTAACCTAACACAAACTAACTTCAGCTAATCTTCCTGGCACTAATTTGCACTTCCTTAACAACGTTGCACTTCTATGAACAAAATGAACTACCTAGCCACGAGTTGCACTATCGTGCACTAAATATCACCATCTTGCACTAATTAGCACTGACTTTCACTAAGCTGCACTAGCTTGCACCAAGTGTCACTAGCTTGCACCAAGTGTCATTAGCTTGCACCAAGTGTCACTAGCTTGCACCAAGTGTCAATAGTGTCATTAGCTTCAACAAACCATTACCCATACTAACATAACCTAACATAGCTAAAAAAAACTAACTTTACTTAATCTTACGTGCGTATAGTTTCACACTATTGCTCTAAGTTGCATAATAGTTGCACTATATTGCAATAAGTTGCAAACACTTTTATCCACGCTAATCCAAACTAACCTAAACCAACCTAAACTAACCCAAACTAACACAACACAACTAAACAAAAACCCGTTCTAACCTAAACCTACCCTAAACCAACCTAACCCAAACAAACCCAATCTAAACTAACCCAACCTAAACTAAACTAACTCAAGACATTCTAACTTAATCCAACGTAACACAAACCCAACCAAAAGTAAACTCATACCAACTTTTCCTAACCTTGCTTGTGCCAAATTACAAATCTTGAACTGAACAGAACTTCCTTGGACTTAGTTGAACTTTTTTCACTAACATGCACTTTCTTGCATCAAGTTGCACTTTCTTGCTTTAAGTTAAACTATCATTCACTAAGTGTCACTGGCTTGCAAGTCAACCTAATCTAACCGAACCTAATATAACCTAGCCCATCCTAACTTAACCCAAACTAACCTAATCCAACATAACCTAACTCAACCTAATCCTATCGAATCCAAACCTAACCTGACCCGACCTAATCTAACCCAACCTAACCTAACCAGACTTAACCAAACCTAACTTAACCTAACCTAAACACATACACACTTTACCTGACCTTGCTTGTACCAAGTTGCACAACCTGCAGTAAGTTGCATTTTCTTGCACTGAGTTACACTTTCTTGCACTTAGTTACACTGAGTTGCACTTTCTCGCACTAAGTTATACTATGTGACACTTTCTTGCAATAACATGCGTTATCTTACACTGAGCACTTGCACCAACCTGCACTACCTTGCATTAAGTTGCACTAACATTCACTAAGTATCACTAGCTTGCAAGCCAACCTAACCAAACCTAATATAACCTAACCCAAAAGACCTAATCCAACCTAACCTAACTCAACCAACCCAATCGACTCCAAACCTTAGAAAACCCGACCTAACCTAAACTAACCTAACCCAACCTAACCTAACCCGACCTAATCCAACCTAACCTAACCTAAACACATATGAACTTTATCTGACATTGCTTGTACCAAGTAGCACAACATGCACTAAGTTACACTTTCTTGCACTAGATTACACTAAGCTGCACTTTCTTGCACTATTTTACACTAAGTTGCATTTTTTGGCACAAAGTTGCACTTTCTTGCACTAAGTTGCACTATCTTACACTGAGTTACCCTAAATTCCAATAACTTGCTTAAGCTGCACTAACATTCACTAAGTATTACTAACTTGCAAACCAACCTAACCCAACCGAATCTAACATAACCTAACACATACTAACCTGATTCAACCTAATCTAACCCAAACTAACCCAATCAAATCCAAACCTAACCTAACCCGACCTAACCTAAACCAACCTAACCCAACCTAACCTGACCTAACCTAACCTGACCTAACCCAACCTAACTCAATCTGACCTAACCTAAAGACATTACAACTTTACCTGACCTTGCTTGTACCAAGTTGCACAACATGCATTAAGTTGCACTTTCTTGCATTAGGTTACACGAAATTGCACTTTCTTGCACTAGGTTACACTAAGCTGCACTTTCTTGCACTAGGTTACACTAAGCTGCACTTTCTTGCACTAGGTTACACTAAGTTGCACTTTTTGCACTAAGTTGCACTAAGTTGCACTTTTTGCACTAAGTTGCACTTTTTGCAGTAAGTTGTACTTTTTTACACTAAGTTGCACTTTTTTCACTAAGTTGCACTTTATGCACTAAGTTACACTTTCTTGCACTAAGTTACACTTTCTTGCACTAAGTTGCACTTTTCGCACTTAGTTACACTACATTGCACTTTATTGCACTTAGTTACTCTAAGTTACACTTTCTCGCACTAAGTTATACTAAGTGGCACTTTCTTGCAATAACATGCATTATCTTACACTGAGCACTTGCACTAACCTGTACTATATGCATTAAGTTGCACTAACATTCACTAAGTATCACTAGCTTGCAAGCCAACCTAACCAAACCTAATAAAACATAACCCAAAAGACCTTATCCAACCTAACCTAACTCAACCTAACCCAATCGAATACAAACCTAACTTAACACGACCTAACCTGAACCAACCTAACCTAAACCAACCTAATCCAACATAACCTAACCCGACCTAAACCAACCTAACCTAACTCTAACCTAAGCACATACCAACTTTACTTGACCTTGCTTGTACCTAGTTGCACAACCTGCACTAAGTTGCACTTTCTTGCACTGTGTTACACTAAGCATCACTTTCTTGCACAATGTTACACCAAGTTAAACTTTCTTGCACTAAGTTAACTAAGTGGCACTTTATTGCACTTCCATGCACTATCTTACACTGAGTAGCCCTAACTTGCACTAACTTGCCTTAAGTCGCACTAACATTCTCTAAGTATCACTAGCTTGTAAGCTAACCTAACTAAACCTAATATAACCTAACCGAAAAGACCTAATCCAACCTAACCTCACTCAGCCAACCCAATCGAATCCAAACCTTACAAAACCCGACCTAACCTAAACTAACCTAACCCAATCCAACCCAACCTAACCTAACCCAACCTAACCTAACTCAACCTAACCTAACTCAACCTAACCTAACTCAACCTAACCTAACTCAACCTAACCTAACTCAACCTAACCTAACTCAACCTAACCTAATTCAACCTAACCTAACTCAACCTAACCTAACTCAACCTAATCTAACCTCTAAACACATACCAACTTTATCTGACCTTGCTTGTACCAAGTTGCACAATGTGCACTAAGTTGCACTTTCTTGCACTAGATTACAGTAACCTTCACTTTCTTGCACTAGGTTACACTAAGTTGTACTTTTTGCACTAAGTTGCACTTTCTTACACTAAGTTACACTTTCTTGCCCTAAGCTACACTATGTGACACTTTCTTGCACTAAGTCACACTACCTTGCACTTTCTTGCACTAACATGTTTTTTGAACCAAGTTGCACTTTCTTGCTCTAAGTTACACTATCTTACACTGAGTTGGCCTAACTTGCACTAACTTGCATTAAGTTACACTAAAATTCACTTAGTATTACTAGTTTGAAACCCAACCCAACCTAACCCAACTAAAAGTAATGTAATCTAACCCAACCTAACTAACCTAAACTAACCTAATCCAACTTAAACTAACATAACCTAACCCAATGTAGTTCGACCTAACATAATGAAATGGAAAAAAATTACATCAAAACTACTTGCCACGGACTACGGCTTGAAGGATATAGAAACCCGTTACAAAATATTTTTGTACTTAAAAAATTTTTCTAAACTTTGCTAATTTTTTGATTACTTTTAAAACATTTTTTAAAATACAAAATGTGTATGTAAAGGGTTTCTATATGTTTCAAGCATGTAGTTTTGATGTCATTTGTTTTCATTTCATTATGTTTGTTGGTTTTCAAGGTTTGCATAAAGTAATTTTGACTTTGAACTGACATTATGGAAAAACTTGCTGAGCTAAATTTTTTCGTAAGAAGAAAATATAATCTCAAATAGTGTCTACGAATCTAACCCTATTTTATACAAATATAAAATTATTATTTTTCCACACTTGAACGCCCTTAAAATATCTGACAATCCTTGGTCCTGGGCCCCTATGCAATCGCCCCCCTCTGCCCCTCCTCTCCCTTTGTCGACGACTCTGGTGCTGAAAATACTTCATGTTAGATATAAAATATTCAGTAAGCTACGTTTCCAAACTCCAAACTATTCCAGAACGCTTTACGGATTGGTTATTATTATGCAAACGGCATTAAATGCGATGTCATTCGCAATGCCGTCTATCAAAGAAATTCTCTCTTCCTCACGTGAGCTCAGCCATGATCCAGGAACAGCGCAATATAATGATATTCTTTATTTTGTGACAAAATATGGTCTATATACACACATGAATACCTGTACATGCATTATTTTTGTACTGAAGAGTAACATTACGTTAAAATATTCACTGCTTCGCTTTCGTATTCAAGGCACTGCAAAATTATAATCTTTTAACCTGACAGTACGCATGCTTGCCTTTTAGTTACATTTTTAACAATACTACGGATAATATTTCATAAGGCGCAAAGGGCCCGCTTGGCGCATTGCCTAGAGCTCTCGCCTCCCACCAAGGCGATCCGGGTTCAATCCCCAATGGGGTCAGTCCTTGAATTTTTTCAAATTTAGTAATCGTCCCGGACGATGCCGCTGATCGGCGTTATTTCTCAGGAATTTCCCGTTTCCCCCGGCCACCATTCCAGCGTTGTTCTATACTCACATCATGTCACCCTTCACCTGCGTAAAATTCTAAGATGTTGAGTGCTGATCAGAATCTCTTCACTCTGAGACACAAAAAAACAGCTCAATTATGAAATAAATGTCTGCGAACAACAATATTTTGATTATAATAATTATAACATATTAGGCCTATACTGCACATGTCAATATGTTGTATTTCCTGGTGTCAGCATTTAATCTTGTACAGCACTGGCCATGCTCGTGCTATTTTGAAACATGTTATACATACATGTGTGAGTATGTTCGGGATATCATGGAAATGAGTTAAGAACGCTTCTAACACGAGATTCGCGCCGTGACGTTGTCAAGATAGAGATATACTTGATAACTTACATTCGACTTTATTCAGCCTTTTTTATGATACAGCTTCCAAACTGTTTTCTGCATTGACAAGAGGAGAATATTAGCACAGGAATAAAAATGTAGTAAAAAACTTATTAGGTTATGTTTCCGATTTCTTTAAGAATAAATATACTGATTTGTTCATGGTTTTCAACGTAATTAAAAAAAATCTTAAGGCGACTGCTATGTATAAAAAAAAACAGTGGCTTTAGTAATATGTTGCATATGAAAGTTTTTTTTAGTTATTCAATAAAATGATTTGAGGAAAATAATAAATTTCTTTCTAAATGCAAGAAAACTGGCACAAATGCGTGATTACACACCATATTACACGGCCGCTTTCAAATGACACGTGCTTCGTGTAACTACACGCCAGGTGGCAGCACTGCGGGATAACGGCCTCCAGTGTCGCTGAGCTGGCGAGCGGTGAGACGAGTACACATCCTGGAGATTGTCTGTGTGGATGATGATTATATGTTAGCACAACCGGCATACATACACCGGGTCAGGCCCAAGGTCACGGCTACATCTTCTTGCTACAGCCCCGTGACCCGCCGTAAGCTTCACAGCTATGTCAGGACACGTGACATGAAAGGTCATTCTCCGTGACCACAACTGTGACATAGGTGGGTGTTGTACTCAGGGGCGTCATTTGGGGCCATAAGTGGGAGGTCAAATGCCCCCCCCCCCCCTAGATTTAGAATTTTATGTGTATAAATATATTTTTTTTATATTAAAATCTAAATAATGCTTACTTAAGGTCATAAAACTGAAGTTTTATTATTAAATTATCTAATTTATACATGCTTAATTAATTAAAAAGATGCAACAAGGTCACTGTCGCCGGAAAACAAAATTTGCCCCCCCCCCCAAATTAGGAAAACCTGAAATGACGCCCCTGGTTGTACTCGGTATTATACGTGAGTGCGGAGGCATCGGTCATTTGTCTGAGCCAATCAGAATAATGTTGCTGAACACATGTTTGAGATGTGTGGGTAGAATACCTAGACGCTGAGAGCCAGAAACATAACAATAATTAGATATGATGGTATATCACGGGAAAACTTGACTATTTATTGGGTTTCAACACACGATCAGCTTACCAGAACATTACTGGCTTCAGCTTGTACATAGAGCTGTTTCCCTATTTGACTGAGCCAATAAGAATCCCGCTATTAATATTTGATGTATGTTGGTGTGCAGACAGCTACGTTGTGTCAGACGTATATCACCCAATCATTCATGTCACAAGAAACTACAGTGTTTTCAAGGGTATGTTGGCACTAAACATTTTCGCTCTAACAATCATTGACCACGAAGCAGAGGCAGGCGTGTACACAAGGTAAAACAAATCGATGCAAAACTCATTTATAAAAATAATAGCGGCTCTAAATATTATATCTAGAGATAGTGGTTTATAGCGGGAAAAATTCTGTTCAAAATTATTCGAGTTTATTGCTCCAACGCGAAAAAAATTACTGAACATGGTCCTAGATTTCTATTTAAAAAATAAGTACAACAAACGACTCGGCTCGTTATTTTAATGTGCTCACATTAAGGCAATATTAGTAACGACCTCTGATTGTCGTGGAAATATGTTCGCACAACTTTGTTTCAATGCGTTATGTGGATGGACATATGCAGCACTGCTTCGTGGTTATTGGCAGAGAGAGTGTCTTGGTGTTCAGACTGAGCCAATCAGAACAAGGTTGTGGCTACACTACACGTCTGTGATTAGCGGGTATAACCTCACGACGTGCAGAGTTAACATCCAATCACTGACCACGAAGCTGAGCTGCAGATGTGCACATATCACATTGAAACAAAGTGGCTGCAATCAGGAGCCTCTGCGTAATATTCTTGACGGACGCATCAGCCGTGTTCGTATTTGTTATTTCTTACGTTGGAGAAAAAAAGCACGACTCGAGGACTTGAAAGATGTTCCAGCGAGTGCGGTGAGAAGACATGGAACCACGATTCCTCGCCTCACGATCTGGAACAAGGGCACTCCAGGCAGACAACTTAACTGCACATAATGTTCACTCGCATCTACTTTCACTTGTTCTCTATCCTTCAGCCGTCCTCCACACTGCGCAGTCATCGGCTAAGTATGCAAGTAGAGGCGAGTTAGCGCCGCCAAGTTACGTCTACCTCGCCCTTATCTACCTGAGACTCCTAGCGAGTGCAAGGATAGCAATTAAGGCTGTACATCAGTCGTGTTGTTGGGTTATTTAATTGTTCGCTTTTATGGAATTCTGAAGTGAAAAATGTGATATTCGCTGTTATAGCGCGAATTCTATTTACCTTGCACTATAGTACAAACATCGCAGTTTAAGTTTTAACGTATATTAAGGCCACTATCAGTCCAGCATTTTTTATATTCTTAATTTATTGCACTGATAGCGGCTTAAGTATACGTTAAAAGTTCAACTGCAACACCTGTGCTGCAGCGCAACAAAAACAGAATTCTCGTAATAATTGCAATTTTTACACTTTTCTTCTCAGAATTTCATAATAACGGAAAATAAAATAATCCAATATGGCGGCTGATGTACAGCCTTAATATTTTCAATTGTATAAGGTGTGGTTCAGTGAGCTTACATGACTTTAAGTATGTATAGTCACCGCAATGTTATTATAGTGTTGCATGCTGTGTTTCTGAGAGCACAAACTTTATATGTGGGCAATTCCCATGAGTTCTTTGGGATAGAGGTCTTATAATTACAAATAAAAGAGTTAAATTAAGTACTGGATTTAATAGCTCACAAAGATACGAAATACACAAAACAGTAATCAACTAGAACTCTCACAACACAATTAGTTATGCACACAATTACTCCTGAGTCACAGACACGTTAATTAACTTTGACAATTAAAGCACAAGAAAAGTCTACCATCAATTAATTAAACACTATAAATCACCATAAAATTCAGTCATATATCCAATCAACAGTCTTTCTAATAATGACAATGGCTCTTAGCTGCTTCGTTTAAAATTGCACATGAGCCAACGACATTCATTGATTTTCATGTCGTTCCAACCCCGAGGAAATATACTTAAAAATAGTATCCTAATTTTACTAAATTCAGAGTTTAACTAAAATTTAAATAAACGTAAAAAATGCTTAATTGTTCCTATAATTCACTTATTTAAAGTATATTCGCACTTAAGTTAGACTTGACTTATTTTTAACAATCATTTGACGTATTCACATAAAAGTGTATGCAACAACCTAAACATATATATAATGGCTGTCCTTGAAGAATGCAGTTCACTGTATGTGCGGTTCTCGACCGGCCGGGCAGATCTTCTATACTTGCTTTGCGATATAGTGAGAACTTTTCAGACAATCCTGTCTAGAATAATAATTTTAAAATATTTGTTTCGGTTATCTCAAACGTTTACTATTGAATACAGATACACTTTGCTTATTATTGAGAATGTTTTACTTTTATAATAATAGTGTTAGTTAACTACAGATTATGAGAAAGGAGAATGAATTATCGATGCATGAATACTTCGCCTGAATAAATAAACGTTTTATTGCAGATGATATGAATTGATGTGTGAGTTTTCTTAACGACATCTACTCTCTACACTGCTTACTATTATGTGTTGTTTTAAATATTACACGTATTTGCATAGGAGAAACTATCTGTAGAGGCACGAGTATTTCGCGTACTGATTCTATGTACGTCAGGTTGAACATCAAGAAAGTATACTTCACTTCTCCTTCTGTGATTGGACGACAGCTGTTTTGACACGCCTTTGACAACTGCAAGCCAGTGACTAGTAAGAAAACAAGTCGTGGGGACAACTCATGCTATCCACTCGTACGATTACAAGCCAATAGATATTCGACTTCGGCCAGTGCATATACATAGGACTGAGAAGTCTAGGCTGTTGCCGGATGAATACGCGAAATACCATAGCCGTCTTTAGTAGAAGGCCGCGGCCTTAAATCTGGCAACCCTGCCAGGAAGGGTCGTTTCAACACTTCTGTTAGTTCTCCATAGGCAGTGGCTTTGCCTGATTCTTTATTGTGCCCTACATATCGGCGAATCAGGGGAAGGCACAGCCGTTGGTGAGACAAATGAAGTGTTAAAATGACCCTTCCTGGCAGGGTTGCCAGATATAAGGGCGCGGCCTTCCACTAAAGACATTTATGGAAATACTTGTGCCTATAACTATCTGATATAACTTAGAGACCGGGAAATGTTGTGTGTTTAATGACTTGCAGGCTGGACTCCACAGTACTATATACACTCTGCCCGTAGCTACTTGTACATTGGCTACTGCTCCGGTGACATGATATCACGGTAGTCAGTAAGTATTCTCGTGCAGGTTTGTTATAGGTTCAGAGTCATCAAGGACAAGTTTAATAAACAGTGACCCAATCTCGAACATAACTCACACATACATTACTTCAAAATCTAACATGTCCTCAAACGAATCCTCGAAATTTCCGGCACTCTACTCATATTTTTCAGTCTACTTTTAAAAACCCAGTATAGTATGTACTTTTTTTATTTAAATAACTATTTCCTGCTTTTTAGCCTTGTGTATGTTGCAATCGATTTGAAAAAGCAAAATTTGTGTCAAACAAACAAGAAAGCGAATTAATAAAAACGTGTCAGTATAAAAATGACCAGGATTTAAGAGTTCTCACTTTATCACCAACCACCTATACCCTGGACACGAAGTGCAGTTCCTTCGCGACAACTGAAGCAAAATAAAAAAAAAATCCGAGAATATTAACGGGACGGAAGTGACGCAAGAGGCTGTTGAACGACAAAGCGGAGGAAAAAATGCGGAGGTTGTGAGGAGGAAGTAAGTTTTTATATATTTGTATTAGTAATACTTCATTAATCACTTCTTGACAGCTCTGGGCAATTACGCATCTCGCTCTATCAGGGGTGGTTAAAGTGGCGGCGAAGAGATATAAAAAAAAATGTGTCCAGTGAAATTAATAAGTGGCTAATCTTCTGTACGCGTTTACGAAAAGTAACCTGCAATTTAGCAGGTTTCCACGGTAACGTGACCAGGACGCTCGATAACCGTAAATTAGTTAGGTTGTGAACAAACGATTGCAAGTAATTAGGTTCACTTTTTGACGAAAGGCAATTTTACCCCGGATCACTTTTTAAACGACTCGAGTTGAAATTTTACTCCTCCCCGTGAAGTTTCGTAAACGGGTTTTGAGTATGTGGTTAGAGTTAAAAAATTCCGGAAGTTTTTAAATCATCGTTTCTAAATACTTAGATAAAAACAAATACACACGGCCTATATGGGCTATACAGGGTGGCCAAGAATAAGTGTTACAAATTGATAGGGATGGTAGATGTGCATGTTTGGAACATATTTGATTAAGGAACCCATGTCCGGAAATGCATCCTTATACCTGCAATGGTGCACCAAAGTAACAGGGGTAGGCAGGCAACATGGCGACAACAAGCCAGTGAAAACATCTGTTGTGTTGTGTTATGTACTACCCACTTTGACGCTCTGTGACTGTACGAGACACCGTGCATGTGTTACACTCGCTACGTTTATTGACGTAGTTGTAGAGGCTACATGGAAGGCTACACATTGGCAGAGCTATGCATTTAGTGTATGGTGCAGCAGGCGGCAATGGAAGAGAGGCGGAGAGACAGTATCGTCAGAGGTTTCCTAACCGACGGCACCCTGCACACACAATGTTCGCACGTATTGACCGCCGTTTGCGGGACACGGGTTCGCTGTACGTCACGAAGCCAGCAAGTGGTTCGAGAAGGACAATACGGACACTGAGCTTTGACGAAGAGGTGCTGGAACGAATTCAGGACAC
>PNEQ01121121.1:0-15116 GCA_003012365.1 Medauroidea extradentata
TTTGTTGTTCATCATTTTTCTTTAGCTAGTTAGGATATCTAAGTAGTATTTGCCTGGACGAACACTCTAGACTACGTCAAGTTGAGCACTTGCATCACCCTTTAATGTTTACGTTTCGAAGTTGAAAAGGTTACTGGAATGAGTTTAAGTGGTTAAGCAGTGAGTGTTCAATGTACAAGTGAACCATTAAATAAAAAAACTAAACGGAAACTTTTTTTTCTTCTTTTTTTTATATATGCCAACTTAAATGTTTTCTCTCTGAGCGGACACCGTTTGAAATACTTCAGGCTATCCGGGCATGTAAAACAAAAGGGAAGTATTTCTAATTTCTAAAGGACTCGTCAAAGTCATCGCTCGCCGAAATCAGCTGCCGCCGGTAATGGAAGGTAGCTGCAAGGAATAAACAGCACAACAGACGAGCAGAGAGAGAGCGTGCACCGTCACATTCTGCCGCCCCGAATAGGGACATCATAACCTCCAAAATTAAGCATCTAGATAGCCACGACAGTCGAACAGAGAGGGAGCAGAACTCCATTACATTCTGGCGTCCCCGGAACAGGGACATCTAGACATTTTACAACAGACGAGCAGCAAAGAGCGGACCCATCACAGTACGTACGAGCGAAGTGTACGTACGAACCGAGTGCCTTACGAGCAAGGTTTTACTGTATGTTGAAATCATTTTTTCTTCATGCTGCTTTTATTTATTTATTTATTTATTTCAATTATTTACCCACGTATAGTTCAGCCATGGGCCGGTTTGCAACAAATACGTGATACATTGCATCGTATAATTTACATTTGCAAAGTAAGAAATAAAAAAACGATTAAGTTAACCTTACCATCTTCCTCTTTTCCTGTAGTTTCTTTATTTCCTTTATGGAGTTTTCATTTTTGTGTGGTTTTGCCTTCTTCAGCTAGATTTCATTTTGTATTGTCCAGATGCTCACTATATTGTCTTCGAGAATTTCTGACACATAACATCTTTTGTGTAATCAGAACCTTGGTATGGTCTCATAATACTTTATGCCATCATAAACTTTTCTTTGTATTATTGTGCCATTTGGGCAGCGGCGACTCCCAGAGGCCTATGGCCTTTGCGGCCTTTACTATCCAGCCTCCCAAAAGTCTTCCTAAAGGCTCAGTAAATATATTCCAAAAGCGTGACAAGTTTCTACAAAGTCGACCAACAAATGCTTGCAACAGGTTAGTGAGCAAATGGACATTCTCGAGCAAGGAAAGGAAACACATCTATGGTTTAAAAAAAGTGTGTATTTCCAATTCAACTTTACAGAACATAAATCCCGCAATACAAAACCAATACAAATTCACAAAACACTATAATACAAAATTAATTCCGGCGATTACACACATCTGTATCACTTCATCAAAGTGCTTACAAATTTTCAACTCTTTTAATATATGTGCACTACAACTTGAATCACAGTCTTTCCCCCTTGACTCTTAATTGACACTCTCTCAACATGCATTCGTGGTGCAATTACACCTCTCTTCAAACACTCTTACAATCATCTGGAACGATACCGGGATTCCATCGCAAATATCACCCAATTAGTTCCGCCTTCACGCCTTGGAGTGTCCAAAAGACGTTCATGCCAGTTATCCTAAGCACCCTTGCACCCTTACACAGGCAAACGAATATCCAGATACACTCTTTACTATGGTTTCCCCAAATTACAAGAGTAGAATAAGACCAGTCTGCTTTAACAGGGCTTACTCCACGAGAATCCAATGGGCCCGAACACAAGGCCGCCCACTTACCGTGCAGTGAGTGGAATACATCCACCCAATACTCAGCTAGGCCAGTCAACGAACAGTGCCTATGTAGGTCTATGTCGCCGAACACTCTGCCAAACCATTGAAGAGAACGTCTGCTCGTGATAACACTCATACACTCCGCCCGGAGCTATGGATCATACCACCTCGAAGTTCAACCTGAGAGTGCCGTCTCACCGGCACGTGCCGCCACACCGCAGCTCCCCCTCCCCGGCCCTACCTCCTAGCGCTCCTGCCGCCAGCCGGTGGAACCACACCCCCCTCACCACCCCAGGCCTTCCCCTCCATGGCTAGTGGAGTGGCAGGTCTGGCGGGCAAGAGAAGGCTCTAGCACCGTCAACTGGGGCAAAACCTCTTAGAAAAAACTGCCGAAGCCGACCACCAATCAAAATGCAATAGATAATATATGATGCCCAGACCCAGAGAAAAGACCCTGCCCAAGCACAGGGGCATAAATAAAAAAAAATTGCCCCGAGCTCCCTATGAAATAAGGGAGACCGCTCAACCCTCCAGCCTATCAACACCTACTAACCGAGAATACAATCAGGTTACATTCATCCATCCATTCGTACAGCATAACAACCCTACAAATTACAAGCAATAAAACATACCCATGACAAGATACAAAAAGCTCATAATATTTCACACTCTAAGAATAAATAATTCATATCCCAACATTATAATCACACAATTGCTCCTTGATATACACTAACCTATGCTCATACATCGTTGTTTACATCGACATACCATCATGTGAAAACTTACATATAAATATATATATATATATATATCACAGTAGTCACCATCACCGTGCGCACGACTCTTTACCATACCCATAATGAATATTACTGCAAGATAATAGCATGAAGGATCATAATCAGTACCCTCAATGTTAACGTACAAAATATTAAATATAACCAAAACATCAAACATCACAATTACACACTGGCCAGTGACACACATACAAAACATATAATAGGACCACATGACTCTCAGGGTCGAGCATTATACAATTTTAAGTGGATGACGTGTGCCTTCCATAATACAAACGGATCATCTTCCTTATGCATCATCCATGTATTTTCACCCAAGCATTTCTGCAACACTTAAGGACCTTCATAACGAGGAGAAAGCTTAGCTGAAGTTTTAAACGCGTGATCCGAGAAGTGAAAGCTCCTACACAAAACTTTGTCCCCTACCTTAAAGGGGCTCGTGCTTCTGCCCACATTGTATCTGCGGGCCCCCAAGATTTGCGCTTCCACCAAACGGTCCTTCACCCTGTATAACAATACCTTGCGTTGAGGCTCTGAATGTCTCAAATCCAAAGGCGAAATGCCCCACAAGTTAAGCAAAGGGTGTGACACACACCTACCCAAGAAAATTTGTGGTGGATTCTCCCCCATACTTTCGTGTAATGCATCATTAAACCCCAGATTTATCCAGGGTACCTGCACATCCCACTCATTATATACCAGATCACTAAATATCCCCAAAGCTACCTTAAGATTGTGATTTACACACTCCACCATATTTCCCTGGGGGAAATGAAGGCTACTGAAGGAATGCTTTTATACCCTCATTCACTACATATCAATTTAAATTCTTTACCCGTAAAGCAGGCTCCATTATCCGTAACTAACTCGGCCGGAGCTCCAAACATCTTCCACACCTGTTCCACTAAAACCTCCCTAAGGACACGAGTCTTCATACTCTTAATGGGCAAAAGAAAAGTGAACTTCGAAAAGATGTCCACAATCACTAATAGTGCCACATTCCCCTTTTTCGAACGAACCAGGGGCCCAAATATATCAACGTGTACTTTTGCCCACGGGCTGGTAGGTTCTTCAGCCGCATATGATCCTAATTTAGCATTTTGGGGTGCCTTAAACTTTTGACACGTCTCGCAAGTTCTAACAAACTCCTTAATATTACTGTTCGTACCCGGCCAATAGAAATCGCGCATTATCTTCTCCTTAGTCCTAACCGCTCCCAGGGTACCTCCTCCAGGCTGATCGTGATAATTACGCAAAATCATTCCCAGCATTGCCTCGGGAACCAACACCCTTTTCCCTGCTCCTTTCTCAACGTAATACAAGACCCTGTTGTCCACAACGTAAGGGACTTGAACCCGTGCTCAACCTTCCTTTAATAATCCTACAATCCGCGTCGGCCAATTGATGTTCCTTTATCGAGGTAAAGGATTCCGGCGACGATAATAGCGAGCCTACAAGGTCCCCTCCCTCAGCCGGCAGCATTGCAAAATGCTCCTGCTCAAACATCATTGAGAGAGCATCGGCCACTGGATTAGCCACTCCATGAACATGGTGTATCTTGAACCGGAACAGATTTAAGTCTCAAGACCCAACGTCCCAACTTTCCTAGCTGATGGCGATATCCTAATATCCATGATAAGTCTTGGTTATCAGTGTATAAATTAAATTCTTTCCTCTCAAGGAAGCCCTGGAAGCGCTCCATTCCGAACAGACATGCCAAGCACTCTTTCTCATACGCGCTTAGCTTTCGCTCCGCCTCGCTGAGTACCCTACTAGCGTACGCCACGGAGTGAAACTGTTTTTTCCCTGCCACGTCTTGACTCAACACAGCTCCCAACGCGAGCGCTGAGGCATCCACATAAAGTTTAAAGATTTTGCTAAAGTTCGGCAGGCACAATAAAGGTTCCTCACACAGCAAACGTTTTAAGGTTTAAACGACCTATGCTGATCTTCCCCCCACTCAAATTTAGCGCCTTTCCGCTTCAATCTATTTTTATTAAGCAGTTCCGCAATGCTGGATTAATTGGGTATAAACCTCACATAGTGTCCCACCATTCCCGTAAACTTCTGCACGCGTCTTACAATGGTAGGCTGCGGGAACTCAAAAATAGGTTTCAACTTTTCCATGTTAACTATTTACTTTTCTCCTCCTATCACATATCCCAAGAACTTCACCGACCTTTTCCCATCGCTACCTTTTGTGGGTTAATCGTTAGGCCTGCCGCCCGCAACACATCTAAACCAGCCTATACATGCCTCATATGTTCGTCCCAACTTTGACTGTAGATAATTACATCATTGATATAATGGAATATGAACTTAAATTTAAAGTTCTTTAACACCTCATTAAGCACTCTGCTTAACGCCTGACTACTGAAATTACTCCCCATGGGTATCCTTGTAAATTCAAACTGCGCCCAGAGGGTGCTGAAAGTGGTATATTTCCTGAAATCCTCGTGCAACTGTATTTGCTAAAAACTACTATTTAAGTCCAATGTAGTGAAATACTTAGCCCACCCTAAATGCTGCAAAGCGCTTTTCACAGTGCGTAAAGGGAAAGGGTCGACCAGCACTCTCTTATTCAACTTTGCATGATTCACAACTAATCAGAAATCCTTACCTCCCGGTTCACTAATCAAGAACCCAGGCGAGGATAATTCTGGGATTGAAGGAACTATCATGCCCGCTTCTAACAATTTATCAATTTTGTTTCGATAACATTCCAGTTTTATGGGAGAACACTGAAAGGGTCGACTCCTAAAGAGCGTATTATCTCTAAGATTAAACTCATATGGGACAATGTCGCACTTGCCTATTCTCTCAGTAATAACATCATTATAATCCTTCAAGATTAGTTACACATCCCTCTCTCTATTAACCCCTTCCTCCGTAATCACGTGTATTTTTGAAACATACTTACGCTCCAATTTTATCTGAACCTGGGAGTTAAAACCAAATGACAATGAACCTTCTTTGAAATTTACTTTAGACTGCACTAAGCTCAGAAAATCTAAGCCTAAAATCACCTCTACACACACTCCTTTTATCACTGCAAAACAAAAGTTCCAGGATAGTTGCACAATCTCACAGTGCAACCTTACCAAGCCTTCACAGGTCAATTCCGACCCATCGGCCATAATAAAATTAGAAGCTGTGCCTATTTTCAACTTATCCTGTAAAGCCGCATCTAACTGCACAAATCACTCCCACAAATTCCAATTAATTAGTCTTTAAGTAGCCCCGGAATCCACTAACGACCGTTCTTGCAGATATTGTCCCCGTTTCCCCATTTTACCATTAGCATTTTCCCCTGCCGGACATTAGTACCTTTGCACGACTTAACACATACTCGGGCTACAAGGTCCTCTCGCCCTAGCCCGTTTCCTGGACGCTGTCCCTTCAAATGTCCTGCTTTATTGCACTTAAAGCATCGGCATTCCTGCATTGTGAGCTTAGCTTTCTTACATTCTGCCACCCAATGGCCCCTGCCCCCTCCCACAATAATTGGCACACCTTCCCCAGTCTCCTCCAGTCTCTTTCTCTCGATGCCCTTATCGGCCTTTGCCTATCCTTACTTTCCCGCATGTCGACCGACATTACGTGGGCCCTATTATAACCTTTACTTGCCGACGCACCCTTATTTTCCAAGGAAAATTCCTTGAAATATTCCCGCCGCATATCTCCGCAACCCTGAACATTGACTGCCATTTTTTTAAATTCTGTCAACGTCGTAGGATACTGACAAATTACATTCGGCCTTTGTCATAGGGGAAATGTTTTCCATTCGAAGCGATTGGATCCCTCTCCTTCCTCGTCTCTCCCAAGGCCCTACTATAGTTACACGAACGCAATAAATGTCTCGTCGGGTCTCTGAAAACGTTCAACATGACGTTTTATACACCTGATCTAAAACTGCTTGTCAGAAACTTGCCACACTACAGGTGTCTTCATTTGACAATACCTCTGCCAACACCTGGGCCTTAGGTCCCATACACTTTACTGCCACACAGGTCAATAAACTTTTCTCAGAAAATTTATTTAGATCTGCAATCCTCAACAATTTCATTAAAAAAATCCAAGACGGGTTCTACTTCCCAACTGTCAACACAAGGTAACGTCTTGACCAAGTCTCTTGTCCATCTATCATTTTCTCTAACCACATCCTTATCCACCCGCAATACATTCTTCTGCCTCTCTTCCTCCTCTTTAAACCATGTGATAGCCTTTTGGCGCAACTCTATGGCGGATTCATCCTCCGCTACCAAGAAACCACGTTCGGTTAAATAGATAACCAAATCGGAACGCCCAAGATGATACAAAAAATCTGACGGCGCAGAAATGCTTAGAAATGTAGAAGTGCATCGACTCTCAAACACCGTACCCAAGCAAATTAATACCAAGACACTAAATAGCACTAACATTTCCTTTTTCTCCAGAATGCGCCCAAAACTTGCGACTTGCCCCAGAAGGGAGCAGAGTGGCGCAGTGTTTTTGTGCCTGCGGCCTTTACTGTCCAGCTCCCCGAAAGTCTTCCTAAAGGCTCAGTAAATAAATTCCAAAAGCGTGACAAGTTTCTACCAAGTCGACCAACAAATGCTTACAACAGGTTAGTGAGCAATTGAACATTCTCGAGCAAGGAAAGGAAACACATCTCTAGTTTTAAAAAATGTATGTATTACTAATTGAACTTCACAGAACTTAAATCCCGCAATACAATACCAATACAAATTCACAAAACACTGTAATACGAGATAAATTCTGGCGATTACACACCTCTGTATCACGTCATCAAAGTGCTTACAAATATTCAACTCTTTTAATATATGTGCACTACAACTTGAATCACAGTCTTTCCCCCTTGACCCTTAATTGACACTCTCTCAACATGCATTCGTGGTGCAATTATACCTCTCTTCAAACACTCTTACAATCATCTGGAACGATACCGGGATCCCATCGCAAATATCACCCAATTAGTTCCGCCTTCACGCCTTGGAGTGTCCAAAAGACGTTCATGCCAGTTATCCTAAGCACCCTTGCACCCTTACACAGGCAAACGAATATCCAGATACACTCTTTACTATGGTTTCCCCAAATTGCGAGAGTAGAATAAGACTAGTCTGCTGCGACAGGGCTTACTCCACGAGAATCCAATGGGCCCGAACACAAGGCCGCCCACTTACCGTGCAGTGAGTGGAATACATCCACCCAATACTCAGCTAGGCCAGTCAACCAACAGTGCCTATGTAGGTCTATGTCGCCGAACACTCTGCCAAACCATTGAAGAGAACGTCTGCTCGTGATAACACTCATACACTCCGCCCGGAGCTATGGATCATACCACCTCGAAGTTCAACCTGAGAGTGCCGTCTCACCGGCACGTGCCGCCACACCGCAGCTCGCTCCCCCTGCCCTACCTCCTAGCGCCCCTGCCACCAGCCGGTGGAACCACACCCCCCTCACCGCCCCAGGCCTTCCCCTCCATGGCTAGTGGAGTGGCAGGTCTGGCGGGCAAGAGAAGGCTCTAGCACCGTCAACTGGGGCAAAACCTCTTAGAAAAAACCGCCGAAGCCGACTACCAGTCAAAATGCAATAGATGATATATGATGCCCAGACCCAGAGAAAAGACCCTGCCCAAGCACAAGGGCAGAAATTAAAAAAAAAAAAAAAAAAAACCTCAAGCTCTCTAAAAAAACAAAGGAGACAGCTCACTATGAGACTTTCTTCTTGTAGGTTTTCAACAAACAAGCTTTTGTTCTCTGAAAAGCACTTTCAACTGTTGCATTGCCATGTGGAAATATGAGGCACAATTTCACAAATTCCCAGAGAGCTTGATATTCAATGCTGCAATGTAAAATTGAAGAATAAAAGTCATCTAAGCAACTGAGACTCTACTTTGTTTTCTAGAAATTCACAAAACTGTTTCTGAAAATCACACCGTGCTTCACCACAAATGAGAGAGTCTTTGCTCTCTGTGCAACAGTTTCTGTTAGTCTATTTCGTGAATACAGGGCATCCAAGAGGATATCAAACCTAATTTTTCCTTGATGTGGTTGTTTGTGAATAATGTTTGGTTCTAATGAGGGCAACTCCTGAACTGCTGGATATTTTAAGGAACTCCCCAGAGTATCTTCTCTGTCATTCTTGTTAGTATTTGTTTGCAATCTTTCTTGAATTCAAGTACTTCATAGTCAGTTGAAACCACCTCTCTTAAGAAGTTTCTTAGTCTGAAATCCTAGATCATCAGTGCTTTTGAGTTCAAGTACAATCTCCATACTGTGTAAATCAACAGTAAGATGTTTCTTAACTGAGGGAGGCATCTTGCTTGACTTGACAAATTGTTGCATCAAAGTTTCAATTAAGTTTTTCAAGTCTGAGGGCAGGTTTCACAATGTCGGTTTAAAGTGTTGGTTATCTGACCATATGGTAAGTATAAATGAAACTTTTAAACTACTGATTAAAAAAATAGCATTTCTGAAACCACTTCTGCTGTTTAAAAATGTTATGATTAGCTAGGTGTTGGTTAATGTAAATTTGTCTACCATGCAGTGACGTCTTAAGTTGTGATTGGGTGTTGAATAGTTTTTGTTTAAGTCGCTGTTAACATTAGCGTGTAAACAAAGGACGAAAGAGGTTAAAAATGCACGTCCCGGTAGTTTTATTACTTTTGAATACTAACCTCTAATTACACTTGTTACCAGGGTTAGCAGGAGATATAGTCACGGTCATGGTTTAGTGTGCCACTCCATGGATTACGGGCATGGAGACCCGGCTAGTCTCTTTCTCAGTGTGTGACGTCGCCCGTGTGGCTCTAACCCTGAAAATCACTCGCAGAAGTCTGTATGTATGTGAGCTCTTAAAGGCCAAAGTTCAAGCAACCGGCGACTTTCTCTCCCTGCTTGTCTGGTAGCACCACCAATCTCTGCCCCCTCAGTCCCGTGATTTCCCATTTCTCGCCACTCAGTGCAGTGATTCCCCGTTTCTCTCACCCCAGGCGTGCCACTTCTGCTTCACTTGACTCGTTGCCAATATAGTTCAATAGTTAAAGAATAGAGATTACATACTAAACAATGATAATAAATCCCTTATACCCTAAGCACAACCTTTTTTTTTCTTTAACTATAAAGTTGGTGCTGCAAGTGACAGCGTATGGAATGACGTAGCAAGTGTAAACAAAACACACACCTAACCTAAAAGCAATAAAGTTTCAATGTAAAATAACACAAGCAACTTGAGGCACTGGTTGAGACTAAATTATATTTACTTTACACTTTTAAAACAACAACTTCATTTCAGCAAGTGGAAAGATACGTCGCACAAAGGTTATGTGTCATTCGACCTTGGCACACTACGTAACTATATAGACCTACATGATGGGAGCCACATTGGGTTGAATAAGGTTAGGGACGAAGCCCTGAATGACATCACACTAGTTGAAAAATGTTCTTATATTGTAGAATGTGAAAAACAGATGCAGTGACGTGGAAACAGGAAGAAGAATAATGGAAGACAGATGAAGCCGATTTCAACACTCTTTCAGGTGTGTGTCCGCGTACCGACAAAATTTTTAAAGTGAACTACGAAAACATAAGAATATCGACACAAAAAAATAATAGCGAAGAGCGTATACAAGTCTACAAGGGAGGGCGTAATGTGGGATGCCACAGAAATTCACTTCAACAGATTTGTACGAGAAAGTCAAAATTCGTAGTGAACATCGACGAAAGTAAGCAGGCTTGTAGTGAAACTTCTATTTTGTTTCACCATAATGGCTTTGCCAAGTTTTGCTTTGCAATTTCCGATTATATTTTATATTTTTACATTACTTTTCTATGTGCATGTTATTAATATTTGGAGAGCATAACTTCTCATGAATGAAGACAAATATCAATTGAAGATTTCTTATCGGTAATAACCATCTTTGCTTCAAATTTTGAGGCGTTGAAAATTAGATACTGCTTTTTGTTGTCTTGTGTGAATCGTTGAATAAAAACAGCTTAGATGTAAGTTGTGCTATGTTTAATTTTATTTATGTTCTAGCAAAAATCTATGCATTTTTCACGCCTATTTAAAAGAAATAAGATCTAACCAAAATTAACCTTTTCCTCCAAACTTTTAAAACAAAAACAGAAAAGAATAGCAACATATATTTTATAAGCTAATTATCAATATTAAAACATGACACGTTTCTTGCAATAGTACGTAAGTTAATGGTATTTTTGTATAGATAAAATATCTTCACAAAAATGTACATATATCAGCAACAAATTTTTAGGTTTAGGAATATCAATATTGAGTTTTGTTTGTAACCATCAACTTTAAAAAATTAGGTCTGCCATAACCTTAATTGTGAAACAACTTCTGTATTGACTGTGATACACTTGATTCAAATGAAACTATTATCCAATAAAAATGCAAGAAATTAGGACTTCCTTAGTATAACTTCACATTAAATTAATTTTTCTGATTTTGTAACACATAATCATGTTTTCATTACATTTACAATACATACATTTTAGAAATTATTATTTATTGCTTAAAAACACAATCTGCCGTATTTGTTGAAAGTTCTGATTTACTCAGTAACCGGAACTTCTTTTTGTGTTTAACTTAACCATTGGTTATCGCTACTTAAACAAGAGTTTGAAGTTAACCATAACTCTAGAAACAAAAAACACTGCTAACCGTCACTTAAAATTTAATCAGATGAAAATCGGAACAAAACGAAACCAGACATTGTGAAACCGGCCCTGAGAAAATGTAGGGTGCAAATGGATTTCTTCAGGAAAGGTTCACAATCATTTGATAAAGATTTAAAAAAAGCAAGTTTACACTTCATGAACATTATTTCGATTGGTCCCTAACATTGAGACATGTCTTGAATTTTACAGCCTTTGTGTTCTCCATAAACTTAGAAATATTATCAAAAAATAGTAAAGTGCTTTCTAAACACGGGTCTTTCTCCAACCATCTAGTAGTACAGTACTTTCAAGAAAATATTTTTCTTCCAGTAACAGAAGTAAAATCTGCTCGCCTGGCAGGTGTTTCATTAAAGACGAAATAGATATTGCGATGAAAAGTTTTGACTATCTCAACCAACAGTATTCAGTCGTATTTTTACTGACCTCAAACCACAGAATGTACAGACCACAAACACCAGTGTTCACAATTATCTTGCCATCTGGCCCGAATTCTTCTTTCATCTTCTCGTCAAGTTTCTTAATGAAACTCAAGTTTACATTGGGTCCATCCATTGAAATACCCAAGATATTGTTTCGTGACATAGTTTGAATGCCAGATGTAAAACTGTGTAGAATGTTTTCTGCTGAGACACTTTCTAGGAAAACACTATTATAGTACTGTGTATGAACATTGTTTCGATTGACATCAAAATACCTTATGAACAAGTCCATTTGTCCTCTCTGAACAATTTTATTTACTGAAGCATACAACATAATCTTTGCATTCACGTACATGTTCCTTCAAGAGCTGATCAAAATATGGTACAAGTCCATGATTAATAACGTAAGAACGTTTTGTTTCACCCATTGAAAATGTTGAGGCAATCCAACTGTCTGAAAACGTTACTAAATGTTTCACCTAAATATGCAGTTGGGTATTCACAACTTTCAAGGCCCACAAAACATCTATTTTAAAATATCATCTTTCAAGCAGAATGATTCTACTAATGCTGAACAACATGGTACAGATATAGTACTAATTCCAAGCGTTGAAGACTCGTGCTCACTACTGGCCTTAGTAAACTCCTCTGAAATGTCTGTATCTGTGTTCTTAACATAGATGAGGATGAGATACTCACTTCACTAGTACCACAAAAAATTTCTCAAAAATGTCTGGAAATTCATACATGTTGTTAAGTTTGTGTGCTTCTTTTTTTTAGTGCCATAGTTTACAGCCTGACGACCCATATTACCCAAATCAAAAGACTTCTTGCAAGCCCTGCTGTAAGCATGAAAAATATCTGGTCCTTTACATAACCATCCCACAAACTCAGGACTCTGTTTAGAGCCGCCAAGCCATGGTTAATTAAAGACTGTTATTTCTGAGGCCATGATATATAGAGAGCTCACTGAACACAAAAAAAAAAAAAAAAAAAAAAAAACAGAAAAGGAACAAATATTATAACACCACGCGAGGTAGAGAGGTCCTGAGAGGGATGGCGATCTCGGTGCTGATTTTACAGGTGCCAGCAATGCGGCCCACATACTGCAATTCTAGAGACTATCTCAGGGCTGGTTATGGGTTCGCGCGTTGCTCACCCCTACCTCGGTGTCGCATACAGTACCTCAACTCGCAGACACTAACATCCCTGATCACTGACAACTAAGTGAGGTTCTGTAATTATAACAGACAACACATACGGTATGGTCATACCAAGCTCGGTTTATTCCATACCTCATTACACTGCTTGCCTTGTATTGGTTGACTACGTGCGTAGCGACATCCGGGGTTATCTAACCTCTTCTGCCCACTAACACAACGTAAACCACTTCCCACTCCATAGTGTATGATAACACAGTCCCTACGGGATAAGGGCGCCTCCAGCCGCTAGGATGGACTGCAGGTGGTTACCCAGGGACAGGATACAGAGCTCTAACCACTCGGCTGGGGAGCAGAACACATCACTTTGACGTCCATCAGGGCTTTGCCCCTAACATTATTGAGCCCGATGTGACTCCCGTCATGTAGGCCTATATAGTTATGTAGTGTGCCAAGGTCCAATTAAACATAACCTTTGTGCAACGTACCTTTTCACTTGCTGAGATGAAGTTGTTTTAAAAGTGTCAAGTAATTGATTTAGTCTCAACCTGTGCCTCAAGTTGCCTGTGTTATTTTCCACTGAAACTTTATTGCTTTTAGGTTAAGTGTGTGTTTTGTTTACATTTGCTACGTTATACGATACATTGCTACTTGCAACACCAACGTTACAGTTTAAAGAAAAAAGGTTGTGCTTAGGGTATAAGGGATTAATTATCATTGTTTAGTATTTAATCTCCATTCTTTTACTGTTGAATTACTATTGCAACGAGTCGTCAAGTACAGCAGAAGTGGCAAGCCTGGGGCGAGAGAACCAGGGAATCACCGCACTGTGAGGAGAGAACCAGGGAATCACCACACTGTGATGAGAGAAACGGGGAATCACGGGACTGAGGGGATGGATTGAGGTGGTAGCGTCGAGGAGAGAGGTAGAACTTCGTCTGTTGCTTGAACTTCGGTCGCAAGGCTTGTGGGATGCCTTTAAGAGCCCACATAAGAGTGTATTGACAAAGAAATAAAGCTGTTTAGATTTCCGCGAGTGATTTCAGGGTTAGAGCCACGCGGGCGACGTCACACCCTGAGAAAGAGACTAGCCGGGTCTCCATGCCTGTAATCCATGGCATGGCGCCCTAAACCATGACCGTCTAATATATCTCTCGCTAACCCTGGTAACAACTTGCAGGTCAGCCCTCAGCTGAGACTCAGGCCTGAGGTAGATGGGAACCTAGGGATAACCACAGGGTTACAAAACAAACCTAATTGGTGGGACTTAACAAGCCCAGATCCCTGGACAAGAGACATATAATTATGACAAAAATTATGGAGCACTGAAATAACAGCTAGCAAAGCACTAGGCCTGAGAATAGCGCCGATGAGCACAGATTGGTGCGGCGACCACGTGGCTCAAACAACACTTATAACACCCTTAAGGGAAATTAGTCCCCGCCATCTTGTAGCAGGTTGCCGATACTAACACATCTGTTGTGTGTTTAGAGAATCATTTCTCTTCGTAGCTGAAATAGTTCCGCAGATCCACAAAGGAGAGCAGCACACTCGCATACTTGATCACGTGGTGTTAGTCAACTCCTCACATCCCCCCCCCCACATCTCCCTCCATGCTTTTTCCAGACTCCCGCCCCTCCCCCTGGACGGTTATCGGTCTCTTTCCATCACACCATTCACTTCCTAGGCTGTAGCATTGTTGCCAAACTAGGCTGTTCACGTACTGTGTGTGCGCCAGCTCTGTCCCCGGCATGTATGCATTGTCTGTCCTAAACGTCATGTACGCTACTGTAACACAGTGGCAAACACGTCCTAATTTACGACGTTACTGCGGTTAGTATGTGTGTCGACATGATATCTGCCTCGTATTAGGTATTTAAATAATAATAATAATATTGTCTTTATTTGGCGCAGTTAAGACATACTTGCCTTCTCCTACACAAATCATTAAACTACTTAAGCATGTAAACAGAAGTAAGCAAACGTTACAACTTCCATTAAGTGGATGACAATAGTACATCAGTAATGGAAGCTATAAAAATAGTTAAAATATTTTGTTAAATAATTTTTTTTAGAGATGGTATTTCAAATTAACTTAACGTTCCAATTTTTTGTTACTATAGGATTAAACTCAGTGGTTACAGGAGTTTTTGTCATACAACGAGTGGGAAACTTATGTAAACTGGGATGCTGGCCTGGAATGGTTCATTCTGCCAGTTTCTGTCATTGTGTCAAAGTTGTGTGATGCCATCTCTAATGACCTCG